>BJCM01255429.1:0-11914 GCA_018326385.1 Flaveria bidentis
TATATATATATATATATATATATATATATATAGTTTTTAATGCTTTTCTCCCAAAACAATTAAATAAATACAATATTTAAAATGGGGCCAAATGACTCACCTTCAAATGTGACAAGGAGATGATCTATCAAAAATCAAACCCGGAAAAGAAACAACCAATTAAAGCCCTTAACACAAAGGATCTATTAATTGTCGAGTAATAAGTCTAATACGTAAGTTGTTTACCCAACTCACTAGACTTATCTTGAAATCTATTTTATAAAAGACTCGTTGGTGATTTTCGATTTAGTTTAATAACTTATATTAAGTGTGTCAAATATTCATTCATTAAATCAACCATTTAATCTCTTAAATAACAACTACAATACACACCCAAAATAAACACGTGAAAGTATATAAAAATGTAATGCAAGATTTAATAGGTTATGTATTATACAAACAAACAAACAAATAAACAAATGAATAAATAATAAAATAAAGATTTACATAAATAAGTATTTACTAATTCATAATTGTATTTTATTTAAGATTAATAATAAGATATATTCATATTCTTGTTCTAGTAAAGTAAACTATCTCTTATATTATTACTTTATAAATATCACTTTATTTAACACAACTCAACTTTTATTAGTCTTCTTAGTAAATAATTAAGTTTTCAGTAGTAAAACATATATAAAACTATTTTGGACAACTTTTATTATAAAAAATACGATCTATTATGTTTGACCCAAATTTCACCCATATACGATGATTTTTGACCCGAAACCGCATGATTTTACACACATAAACCATACATCAAGCCCACACATATCTTATGACCATTTTATATGTTTAAATATGAATCTTTTATACCAAAAACCTTCTGAAATATTTTATTAAAAATCAGTTCCAAAACAATCCATTAATTTTGACCTGAAATTATCGTTTTCGGCTTTTTCGCGCGTATAAAGTTATCACCGAATACCTTGCTTGTTATGGGTTTGTTATATACTTAAAAACATAAGTTTTTAACTTAAAATATTTTATTATTTTCTGTCCAAAACCAGACTTGAGGAAATTATTTCTTTTAGACCAGAAAAGAACATTTTAACATGTTTTTTAATCGTAAAATGTTTACAAAGTTAACCCAATCATCAAAAAATATATTTTCAATAAATTTACTTAATTATTACTATATTTTGATGATTTTAAACTTTTTATTCTCCGGATCTTATAAAGATACTTGGCTTGTCAATTATATTTAATGGAAGGTTTTCTAGTGGTCATGTTCCATCAATATTTGAGTACCTTTATTTATAATTTGTTTTTATCTTTTCTTTAAATCAAATTTGAATAAAAACACAAAAATATCCGGATCTTGATCATCATATGCATGGATCATTTTAATCATTTCTAAACTTACACGAAAATTTTCTATAAAATTAAATTATTAATTTGAGGCTTTCCAAGGGTTCACAACATTAAATAATAGTGACAAAAAGTCAAGAATAAAAATATACGTGATATAACACAGTGTGCAACGGACTGTACATTGCATCACGATAATATTTGAAAAGTCTTAATTTTACGCGATCAAAGTAAATAATATTAATTATTATTATTCATTACAAATAATATTTTCACTTAATATTTATTAAGTTATAATATTCAATATTTATTGACCAAATTAAATTAACCAAATTGTCACCAACATTCGTTAAACGTTTTATCGCTACGCGACCCGGTAATTTCCTCAAAATTACCAATTATAAAATTTATCCACAAAAGGGCTTTGCTAGACCTTAAATGACATTAATTATCATAAAATTAAGTCTTATGATGTATTTAAATATTTTTTATATTTTATGAATGTATGAATATTAACTTGAAAACATGGGATGTCACACTGTGGCTCCACAAGAACCTCAAGTAGATAAAGAGACTGATAGGATCAATATGATCAACTACTTAAGTGCCATAGGCCTATACCAGCTGCACTTCTTTCCTTTTCCTTTGAGTACATAGAATTCGAGTATCTCAAACAGTTTGAGCTTGAAGTACTCAATGAACATAAGGCAACAAAGAGAAAATTAAAAGAATATGTTGTAAGGTCAAGGGCCATCATTCAGAAGAGCACGGAGAGGTCTGCTGACAGACAGAGAATGATGAGCTTCTTGAAGCTATATGGATTCTCCGGAAGGAGACTTGGCCCTATGTCTCTATCTACTATGGATAAGCACATTGAGGTGATCAAGGAGAAGATCAAAAGAGGAGAACTTGTTGACTTACATTCCCCACCAAGTTAGGTCCCTCAAGAAGTGGAGGTTAAGGTTGAACCTTTTGAGACAACATAACCTGGACCTCCTACCGAGCCTCAGCAAGCTTTATCTTCTGATCCATAACCGGGTCAAAATCCCTCTCCTTCTGAACCTGTGAGGGAGGAACACCCAACTAAGCAAGACAATACTAATCAACAAGGTGCTACATACCATTCTTCTCAGTTAAAGCCTTCAAAGAGGAGGAAGCTGATGGCTTCTAGATCAAAGTCAAAGAAGAAGAAGAGTTCTAAACCATCCACCTCCATACCTCAGGATGATTTAGATAAACCTGAGGAAGTGCATGAAGAGGCAACACAATCAACTCCAATTCAAGTGGCTCTTCTTGCTTCTGAGATACCTATCTTATCCTGGACCTTCACAACTAATCCAGAAATATGGCATGTGATTAGAGATCAAGGTGGTGAGAATGTCTACACATGGAAAAACTTATTCAATCTACCTCTGCATGATCTCTTTTACATGAGAAGATACTATGAAAATCTGAGTGATCCTGACCATCTAATGAAGAAGGGTCTGGTCATCATCATGATAAGAACTATCAACTGATGAAGAGCTTTAAATGTTTTGGTAGCATCAGCCTAGGGAGAGTTTCTAAGGATTTCAACAAGTCTGATGCAGTCAAAACATTCAAAGCATCCAAACTTTCTCTACATGCATGCACTAAGTTACTTATAAAAAATTATGTAAGTGTAAATCTTCTGAAGCCAAGACCAATATCTTCCGAAGCCAAATATGAAGTCTTCCGAAGCTTCAGAGACAAAGTCTTCCGAAGCCAATTTATGAAGACAGATTTCTTCCGAAGACTTTTCTGTATATGCTATTATCTGATGTACTTTTTCATAAAGTTGGACCACCTTTTTACTGCAACTCTGTTTTACTCACCAACTTTCATAAGTCGGTGAAAAGGTCCATGCTTTTAGAAAACTATACATTTAGGTCTTGAGTCTAAGCTTTCTATTTTATGTAATTTATCCTTTTTATAATATACTAGGATGTGAGTTATGACATGTCATAGTCACAAGTCAAAAGGCAATCTATCTTTTGACTCTACATTTGATTTTGTTGTCTAGTCTTATGTATCCAGCTAGCCTTCAAAGTATAGCCAGCTGTAGGATGTAACATAAGTATCTCAAGTACTTGTAACTTTCATATATGCTTTTGTAACACTTTGTAATAGAACTTGAGAAGTGATATACTACATTCTTGAAAACCAAAAATACTTGTGTTACTATCTTGTTCTGTCTCTCTTTTACTTGTGTTCTTAGCATCTCTTATAGTAGTTAACCAGTTCCCTATTTGATTTGTTAAGTGTATTAAAGAATTCTCCTCAGTTGTGTTGTTATGTTGTAAAGTGTATCACCCCTTCTAACGGTCCTGCAGTTAACAATTCGTTAACAAGAAAATTCTAGTGCTCGTCGGGCATTTGGCAAGGTGACCCTTGTCTCCATATTTTTGCATCGATATAAAAGGTTGTTAAAACTAGTAATTTTCAGCCCATGTTCACTCGTAATTGTGGCCCTTCATTTCCTAATCTCTTGTAAGTTGATGATGCCTTCCTAATTGGTGAATGGTTGGTTTCCAATACCCCAAGTACGTATTCCTGATTATGTGTGTCTTCTACCTTGATTCAAGTGTTAGGATTAATCGTGAGAAATTAAGCCTAATTGACCTTGGCACATGTCAAATGGATGCTTCAGACCTAGCGAAAGTCTTAAAATGTACAATTGGAAGCACTCCTTTCTCTTATCTAGTTCTAAAAGTTTATGCAACTATAAACCAAATAAATGACTGGAATCTAGTGATAGATGTTTTGAGACCCATCAAGTATCATGGAAGTCCTCCATGTTATCCATGGGAGGTAGGGAAGACAATTCTTTTGGGAGGTTCTAAAGCGAAAACAAGATAATTAAATGGTGTGGGACACGACCATTGCTCCTAAAGAATGCGGTGGTCTTGGTCTTGGCTCTTTATTATGTTCAAACATGCCTCTTATTTCCAAAAATAGTGGTGGCGGTTTAAGCTGGAAAAGCAAAGAATTTGGAGATAGGCTATTATTGTGTTGCTCTCTATCATAACATAGAAAACAAGTTAGCTATTCTGCATCACAAATGGTTGCTCGGTGTCGATCTAATATTGCAAATATGGGAAATGAGATTGATTAATATCCTTACCAAACATGATGGAGATACATTCTATAAATAATAAAGTAATTTACAAATACAACCCCAATGATAAAGAGAAGGTACAACTAACTACTACAAGAATATGATATATACAAACTACAGTGTTAACGTTGTCTAATATCCCCCTCAAGCGAGACGGTGGTGGACTAATGTGAAGCTTGTCTCGAAAGAACTCAAATTGATGTCGTGAAAGACTCTTCGTAAAAATTTCAGCCACTTGGATTTTGGTTGGAACAAACTTGGTGTGAAGTTTTCCGGAAGAGACGAGCTCACAAATAAAATGATAATCAAGATCAATGTGTTTAGCACGTTTGTGTGAGACCAGATTTTGCATGAGAAAGAGACCCCTATTATTGTCACGTAAAAGAGTCAGTTTAGTGGAGGGTAAAGCATGAAGCTCTTGTAATAGATGAGTGATCCATATGATTTCCGTAATGGTGTTAGACATTGCGCAATACTCAAACTCACAACTTGAGTGTGAGATAGTTGGTTGTTTCTTAGCACTCCACTAAACCAAATTACCCCCAAGGAAGATCGAGTAACCATATATGGAACGACATGTTTCAATACTCCGACGCGTTGGAGTAACTAAGGATAGTTGTAGTTTTAGGTTGAGAAAAAGTGAGGCCAAAGGACATGGTGCCCTTAATATAACGAAGAATCCGTTTGACACATTGAAAGTGATGGTTAGTCAGAGTCTGGAGGAACTGGCTAACTTGATTGATGAGGTATGAAATGTCAGGTTGAGTGATGGTTAAGTATTGTAGGGCTCCTACAAAAGACAGATAGAGAGTAGGATCATTGTATAGTTCACCACTAGTTACAAATATTGTATTGGAAGCAAGGGGAGTACTACCAGGCTTAGACTGAGACAAAAACAAGCCATTGTTCTTATTGGCACGAGCTAGAATATCATGAGCATACTTAGACTGAGACAAAAACAATCCATTACCAGTATAGGTAGTCTCGAGGCCAAGAAAATAAAAGAGTTTGCCAAGATCTTTGATTGAAAACTCATTGTGTAATTTGGTGATAAAGGACTGAATGACTTGTTCTTGGTTGTTGGATAGAATCAAGTCATTAACATAAACAAGTAGATATAAGATGCACACATCATGTTTGAACACAAACAATGACGTGTCAGTCCAACTACAAACGAACCCATTATTTAACATAAAGGTACTCAACCGATGGATCCAAGCCCTAGGGGCTTGTTTAAGACCGTAAAGAGCCTTGCTAAAACGACAAACATGATTCAAAAGATGGATTGGGTTATGCAGTAATGGTGGCAGGAAATTAGGCTGATAAGGGTCTGGGTGCTGCATGTGTTGGATGGGCTGTTGTGGGGTTGGATTGGGTTAAATAAGGAGGTCAATTTATTGGCTTCATCACACAACGCACAAGGCTTGGCAGGTTGGGGGGTTTTGTGGAGAAGAAGAGGTCTTTGATGGTCTAGTTTGTGAGACAACCGAATAGGGAGTATCATCCAAGAAATTCGTTAGCTTTATCATAGTGATTGGTGTTTGAGAAACATCACCCGAAAAAGGAACATCCACAAATGTAACATAATAACGATAAGCATCAATAAATTTAATGGGTGTCGATCACTAAAATCACAATGAACAAAGTCTAAGATATTTAAAGCTTGTTTTTCATTTTGCTAAAAAGGTAAGCAATGTGCCTTGGCTAATTGACAAGATGAGCATATAATAGGTTTCGGTAAAATTGAAGTAAGCGACACATGTCCGAACCGCGAGTGCCAAATTTGTATGAAGCCTTTAACATTTATCTTATGGTTGCAACAAAAGCTTGAGGTGAACTAAAAAGAACGTGTAATCCCCGATCATATCGACCCTGTGCTAGAACCTACTTCGTTGCTCAGTCCTGAATGTAAAACTAAGGTTGTGAAAACAAAACATCCATACTATTATCAGTGGTTAATTTTCTGATAGATAGAAGATTATGAGTGATATTTGGAACGACCAAAATGTCCCGTAATCTGATATTGATATTAATAGAAGAGTGACCAATATGTGAGATTGGAAGAACATTACCATCTTCAAAGGTAACCTTGGCTTTGCCTATGTATGGTGTTGGTTGAATGACAGATGCAGTGGAAGAAGTCATATGGTCTGTAGCGCTAGAGTCAACAAACCAATAAGGAGTTGTAGTGGTGACATGACCTTGAGTATGGAATGCTTTGGCTAATTCTTCGTTCGAACCGTGAGCATGGTTGGCATTGGTAGCAAGATGAGGGCATGCATTAGCATAATGGCCATAGTTTTGATATAATTGACAGTGTGGGGAACACTACCCACGTCCCCTACCACCACATAAGGATCGACCAACACGACCTTGGTTGGGATTATTTTAACGGGTTTGAGCATTGAAAGCCACAGGTAGCGTCCCAGATCCATGAATTAAATGAAGGAATAGTTCATGCCTTTCGGCTTGAGCGAGCAGATCCTGAAAGTTATAGTGTGGGGTTCGGGAGGCCCGAACAACGGTAGTGAAAATTTCAAATGTTGGTCCAAGAGCGCATAAAAACTAGTGAACTTTATCAGATTCATCTACTGGTTGACCGATAACTACTAATTGGTCACAAATATATTTAAACTTACGACCAAAATCAAGGATAATAGACTAACCTTTTGAAATTTGACGTAACTGATCACGTAAATTCTGAACTCTTTCCACTAATGAATTGCTATAGGCGGAATCTAGAGCAATCCAGATTTGATGAGCAGTGGTAAAACCAATAACTTTCGAAAGTGCCTCTTCAGATAAGGATGCTTGAAGAAGAATAATAGCCAGTTGGTTCACGACGAGCCATGCAGAATATGCAGGATTCGAAATAGCCTTCCCATCATTAGCAATCTCGGGAGCAAGAGCGACAGAAGTTCCGTCAACATGGGGAAGTAAATTCTGGTAGGCAAGAAGGGGAAGTAATCGACTCTTCCATAGGAGATAATTTAAGGATGTTAGCTGGATTATGATCATATGCATGATAGTATTCATGGGAAGGGTTGTGTCGGTTGAAGAAGAGGAAGGAGCAACCATGGGAGAAGGGAGTTGGAATGAAGCATATGGAAGGTGGACATGAATCGATTTGAAGAAAGGGAAGAGAATAGGTCAGGATCGGGAGGCGTATGATACCATGAGATTGATTAATCTCCTTACCAAATATGGTGGAGATACATTCTATAAATAATAAAGTAATTTACAAATACAACCCCGGTGATAAAGAGAAGGTACAACTAACTATTAAAAGGATATGATATATACAAATTACAGTGGTAATGTTGTCTAATAGGAGAGTCACTTTTCAAAGTTGGTGTAAACTTGAGTTATTTCGGCTGACAAGGGCGAAAACACTAAGTTTGGGCTGGACTCTTGGAATTTGGATGCCCCCTCATGAATTTGCTTTGGTCTTGAACAAGTCGTATCTGTTTATCTGTTGTTATAAGAAGTCTTTCGAATCCATTATATAGAATTAGGACTGGTCCTTGTCTCATATATCCCCTCGATCTCGCTTCAGATGAATTAATGGTCTTAAATGCATTATTAGAACATGTTAAAGTCAGTAGTTCTTGTGATTGTTGGGTGTGGGAGGCGAACAACAGTTGTTGCTTCTTAATGGCCTCTTTGAGCTTGGTGAGTTATAAGCCCATCATCAACATCTCAATCAAGCTTGTCTTTTCATTGGAACCAATGTGTACGTCCCTTAGCTCTTGATACCAATTATATTTTTGGGTGGAGAACGATGTAACACGGTTATTTTTTTAAAAACAAAGACAAGAAATGAAGAATAAAAGAAAGAAAAGCAATAAAGCCCAAGTAGAGGGACTAAAAGTGTCCAAAAGGACACTTTCTTTGAAAAGTTGGTGTAAAGGTGGGCATGGCCGCCCATCCTCCTTTCACCTCACTTTTTCCAATCGGTTTTAGAGAGAGAGAGAGAAGAGAAAGAGGAGAGAACTTCGGGTTTTGGAAGAAGAAGAAAAGAAGAGGTAAGAATTCGTGGTTTTAAGTGTTCATGTTTGATTTTTGTCCCGGTTACATGCTTATGTGCTTGTGTGTGTCCGTGTGTGTGTGTTTTGGTGTGTTTTTAGGTGTTTGAACTCATTTGCAAGTGGGTTAAAAGGAAGAAACACCTAAAGTTGCACCAGGTGAGTTTCTAGACCCCGGTTTTACTTGTTTTAAACTCTTTGGGGCTGAAAATGTATTAAAACGGTTTTTACAATGTTTATGTATGTTTACCCGTATGCTTTATGCATATTTGATGATGGTTCTTAGATGCTTATAGGTTGTTCATGCTTAGAATAACCTTGGTAAGCTTAGAACAGATAGGTTTGATGTTTGGATTCGAAATTATCCTAGAAACAGGTTGAATAGAAGGTTCATGCGCCTAAATAAGGTCCATGCGGCTGGGATTTGCCTTAGAAATGATAATTGTATTCCATGCGCCTGAACAGTGCCCCCATGCGCCTAGAAAATTAGACAGATGCCTAATTGTAGGGCCATGCACCCCAATAGTACCCATGCGTCTGAATATTTCCATGTGCCTAAGTTTCCATGCGCCCCAATAGTACCCATGCATCTGAATATTTCCATGCACCTAAGTTTCCATACGCCCGAATAAACCCATGCATCTAAGTGTCCATGCGTCCGAATGGGTCATACGCCCGAATAGTGTCCATGCGCCTGAATGGTTCATGTGCCTAAGTGTTAAAGCACCTAAGTGTTGGCCTGATGCGCCTGCATAGTGATGAAGCGCCCAAATAGTGTCTAAGCGTCTAACACTTAGAACTTATTACAGAATTCTTGGGAGTTTGTGCTCTTAGGGTGTTGACCGAGGTTTGACTAGGGTTTATTAATGATGGGTTTCTAACATGATTATGATTGTTTTATGATTGTTCCTTATTATTATTGCTATTATTATTACTTATAATGTGTGACTTTACGTGGTATGTTTATTATCGTAACGTAAAGTATATTATAATAATAAAGAGGAAGAGCAATAAAGAAGAGAAGAGGAATATTAATAAGTGTTAACAAGTCTTGCAAGCTTGTAGGAGGTACACGACCATATTGTCATTAGCTCAACTGTGCTGCGGGTTAGCTATCCTATTATGCACACTGGGCCAGTCAATTGAGATTGGCAGGACCTTTGCACCATGCCCTAAGTGATTGCGTCGGCCTTGTATACAGTAAACAGAACCCTTTTGAGGGATATAGATGGCCCATCACCAGTTTTCACCGCACATACAGTTTAGGGTATTGCTCATTGGTCCATATAGATAGTGAAAGATAAAGATAAAAGAATACAAAGTAAACAAGGCATACAGTAAAGAGAACGAACAGTATCTGTTCATATAGTTAATGTGTGCTCGCATACAAAGTAAAATGTTGTATTTCACAGAAAGAGTATTTTTCATATACAACATACAGAAAGTATTTTATTACTTTTAAAACTAGAACTCACTCAGCAACACTGGCTTTTAAACATTTTCAGTTGGTAGGTAATTAGGGAAAGACTGACATCCATTCGTATTTCATATTGTTGTTGTTTTGTAATGCAGTTAAACAATTCTTTTGTAATTAGTCAAACAATAGTGTATTGCACAACAACAGTGTTCTAAAAAGAAATGAATGGCTTCTGTTATAATAATTCCGATGCTTGAGTTTGTATATTTATAATATATAATGTATTAAATGTTGTGTTTGACCAACTGTGAGGTCTCCGGGAACGGGGCCTTACAAGTTGGTATCAGAGCCAAAGTTTAAGAGAATTGGGTTAAATAAAATTTAAAACCTAAACTTAAACTGACAATGGGACAAATGGAGGGATGTCAGCCCGAGTAGCTACGTGCCATCAGGTATGTCTTTTCTTAATGTTAACCGGTATTATGTGCGCATGCTATTTTATTTATGTGCTCTTAGTAGATTTAGATATTGATTAAGTCAGGATAGGAAATGCTTGGTGTATAAAGAGTAAAGTAAGTGGCTAATCATAATTGACCACTGTAATTAAGGACTTACTATACTTGACATAAACTGAGTTATTACCTTGAATGACCGGGTTAGTGTTTGAATCTTATAGTGTGTTAGAGGATGGCTGGACAGAAATCTTCCAAGACTCCTAGAGGTAGAGGCCGTCCACGTGTGACTAGGAGTAGTGCTAAGGCTTCTTAGATGACCCATGAGAACCCTGAGGTCCATGGCCAGAGCGAAGAGAACGATAATCCTAGCTTGAATGCCTCAGCTAGGGAGGCGATTGCTGATGAGGTACACCAGGTCATGCAGACAGTCTTACCGTCTATAGTGACTGAAGTCATCAGGGCTGTGAGATGCGAGGAGAGGAAGGAGAAGGAGAATAGAAAGGGATCAACGGGCAAGGGAAGCAGAAGGGAGGAGGAACAACCAGAGCCTGAGGCTGTGTTGTCCGATGAAGAGGAGGATGATGTAGTGGGGGCAACAACTGGAGGATGCAGTTATGGGGCGTTCCAAAGGTGTAAGCCCCCGACTTTTGATGGCAATGGGAATGCTGCTGCCGCTCATCGATAGGTGAGGGAGATGGAAGCCGTCTTGGAAATCAGTGAGTGTCGTGAAGACCAGAAGGTGAAGTTCGCAACTCACTCTTTCGTTGATTCAACCCTGTGTTGGTGGGAAAATATTGTCCAAGCTGAGGGTGCCAGAGCCATCAGGAAGATGTGATGGGAGGAGTTTAACATGTTGGTTATTGAGGAGTTCTGTCCTCACCAGGAGATGGACAAGGTTGAGAGGGAGTTCTTGCAACTTAAAGCGGGAACCATGACCCACCAGCAATACACCACTAAATTTAATGAGATGGAAAGGCTGGTTCCGGATCAGGTGATGTCGGTATCAAGTAAGATCAAGAGGTACATCCAAGGATTGCCGGCTGACATTCGCAAGCACCTAATTGCTGCTCAGCTAGGTACCTTTCGATCGGTGGTGGATTTGGCGGGCAGGCTGTATGATTAGCGAGGGGAGACCATGGTGGAGGTAAAGAAGACGAGTGGGGATGGTAAGAACTAGAATAGGAAGAGGTTTGGACGTGGTGGTTTTACTCCAAACAACAAGACGGTGAAGGTGGACGATCGTGTGGTGTCTTCAAGATCAGGGCTGAGAAGGTGTGGCAAATGTGGACGTGAGCATACCGGTGAGTGCAGGATGGGAATGAATGTATGCTTCAGGTGTGGCAAGCCTGGCCACATCGCTAGAGACTATAAGAAGCCGAGGGCGGAGAGCTCTGGAGCGGAGAAGAAGAAGCCGGAGGAAGAAGGGCAGATGGCAGGTGCTAGAGCTTACACCATGACCCGGGAGGAGGCCAGAGCTGATCCCGATGTTGTGTCAGGTATGTTTCTAGTAAACCAAATTTGTGCCTCTGTA
>BJCM01255430.1:0-10331 GCA_018326385.1 Flaveria bidentis
CTGGTACTTAAGCTTTTATTGTAAGAAGATGTCCTCAGTTGTTGTGGACATCTTCAGTAGTTTCAGTTAGTTTCAGTTGTTTGTATAATCTGTTAGATGTCACTATCAGGTGACATCTGCTGACGTCACATTCCTCTATAAAAGGAATGTTGACCTAATTTGTATACGCCGAAGCTTATGAATGAATGAAAACATTATCTTTTGCAGAAAACTTTCTTTCTCTATAACCGTCACTGCTTGATTGAATATTCATCTTATTCTTGCTTAAATTTCGTCTAATTCTAGTACTATTCGGCTGCAAATCATAACCTAATTGATCAAACTAGATCTTAGATCTTTACAGTGCTTCTTAGATCTCCCAGGAAAGGGGATATGTAGAAGCTGGATATGAACATTGCTTCCCCATTAGGTGAAGTATCATGCTTTCTTTCCAAAGTTGATGGTGATGAGTCTGCCTTATGGCATAAATGTATGTGTCATGTAAATTTTAAAACCAAGAAAAATTGGTTAAAAGTAACTTGGTACATGGCGTGCCCAAAAAGGAATTTTTCTGTAGAGATAACTATGTGCCTTGCCTGAAAGGAAAGCAACATAGAGACTCTCACAAATCCAAAGTGGTCAACTCTATCACCACCCCATTATACTTATTGCACATGGATTTATTTGGTCCAACAAGTATAATGAGCATTGGAAGGAAATCATATTGTCTTGTGATAGTTGATGATTTTACAAGATTTACATGGGTATTCTTTTTAAGAAATGAAACTACTGAAACTTTAAAGTCTTTTATTCTTAAAATTGAAAATCAAAGTGATCACAAGGTAAAGATAATGAGGAGTGATCAAGGGATTGAGTTTAAGAATCAAGTTCTTGACTCATTCTGTAACTCAAAATGGATTACCAGACAATACAGTGCTCCTAGAACTTCTCAACAAAATGGTGTTGCTGAGAGGAGGAACAAGACACTAAATGAGGCTGCTAGGACCATGTTAGCTTATTCAAAGCTGCCTCTAACATTCTGGGTAAAGGTAGTCAGCACTGCATGCTATGTGCAGAATAGCGTCCTCATTGTCAAGTCACATGGAAAGACCACTTATGAGCTATGGAACAAGAGGCCACCATTCATTGGCTTTCTAAGGTCCTTTGGCGGCAGGTGTACCATACTTAACACAAAGGACAACTTGGCAAAATTTGTTGAGAAGTCGGATGATGCTATCTTTGTTGGATATTCCTCCACCTCTATTGCTTATAGAATGTATAACATCAAAAATCAACAATTTGAGGAATCATCCAATATTGTTGTTAATGAGCACACTCCTTGTGTTAGGGGGAATGACCCTGATCATATTTTTGACTTAGAACTGTTTCTAAACTATTCTAAACCATCTTATGAGAATGTTTTAGTTGGAATAGGTACTCAAAATGATTCTGATGAAGACCAGCTATTTAGTTACCCAGACCTCTTCCAAGTTCTCCTAGAATCTCTAAACCCCAAGCTACCATCATTGGTAAATCTGATAGCATGACAAATTTAGAAACCAGTGGAGCTTTAACAAGTTATCAAAAAAGTGAGTCTAATAACTCATCAACTGAAAACATACAACACCAACATGATGGAAGTAGTATTCTACATGAACAAGCAACTGTTAATACTACTTCTCAGTCAACTAATGCTAATGATGTTTCTCTTTCATTCAATCAGTCCTCATGGAATGACATTGAACCAACAACTAGACCAAGTGTTCATGTTCCTGAGCAAAATATGTCCAATTTGGATCTATCTTTGCAACTGGAAGTGATTCCCATATTAAGAATTCATAACACTCATCCAGCTGAGAACGTTATAGGAGAAGTCTTTGATGGTGTGAGAACAAGGGGGCAAACTCATCATGGGAATGTCTGGTTGTACTCGTGCTTCTTGTCTCAGATGGAACCCAAGAAAGTAGAAGAAGCCTTAAAGGATAGTAGCTGGGTTGAGTCAATGAAAGAAGAGTTGCTTCAATTCAAGAGATAAAAGGTTTGGAACCTTTGTAAGCTACCATCTGGTCAAGTACCCATAGGTACCAAATGGGTTTTCATAAACAAGAGAGATGATAGTGGCTTGATCATTAAGAACAAAGCTAGACTAGTTGTTCAAGGATACACCCAAGAGGAAGGAATTGATTATACTGATGTCTTTGCACCTGTTGCAAGACTTAAGGCAGTTAGAATCTTCCTTGCTTATGCTGCATCCAAGAACTTTACTGTCTATCAACTTGATGTCAAGTGTGCATTTCTATATGAAAATATAGACAGGGAGGTCTATGTGTGCCAACCTCCAGGATTTGAAGACCCATAACATCCCAACTATGTGTGTAAATTGGATAAATCTCTTTATGGGCTGCACCAGGCACCTAGGTTGTGGTATGAGACTCTGTCTCAATATCTCCTAGAGAATGGTTACACTAGAGGAACCATTAACAAGACTCTCTTCATCAAGAAGTTTGAGAAAGACATTTTGCTTGTTCAGGTCTATGTTGATGATATCGTATTTGGTTCTTCAAATGACAAAATGTGTAAAGACTTTGAGAGCATCATGAAGAAGAAGTTTGAGATAAGTTCTATGGAAAAAATGGACTTTTTCCTTGGAATTCAGGTGAAGCGGATGAAGGAAGGTTTCTTTATCAATCAATCTAAGTATGTATCTGTTATCTTAGAAAGATTTGATATGAAAGATTGTAAGCCAGCCAAGACACCCATACCCAGAAACCGTGACCTTTATCCTGACTCTGAGGGGGAGGATACTGATCAATATCAGTATAGGGCAACCATCAGTTCTCTGATGTATCTCACATCAAGTAGACCTGATATCATGTTTGCTACCTACATTTGTACAAGATATCTGGCTACTCCAAAGGTCTCTCACCTAGTTGCTGCCAAGAGAATTCTTAGATACCTCAAAGGAGCACCAAAGCTTGGTCTCTGGTATCCTAGAAATTCCAACATCAATCTCTATGGCTACTCAGATAGTGACTATGGTGGCTGCAACATCAACAAAAAATCCACATGAGGAGTATATCAATTTCTTGGTGGAAGGATCATCTCATGGCAATGCAAAAAGCAATTTGTGTATCTACATCTACTGCTGAAGCTGAATACATTGCTACTGCAAGTTGCTGTGCTCAACTGCTATGAATTCAAAACTAGATGTTAGACTATGGATTCAACTTCATGAGCACTCCTATCCACATTGACAACAAAAGTGCTATCTCCATTATTGAAAATCATGTGAAACACTCCAAGACAAAGCGCATTGATATCAGGTACCATTTCATTAGAGATAGTAATGAGAAAAACTTGATTATATTAGTCAAAGTTGACTCAAATAAACAATATGCTAATTTTTTCACCAAAAGGTGACTCAAATAAACAATATGCTAATTTGTTCACCAAAGCCTTTGATGAACAAAGATTTAAATATCTCATTACGACTATTGGGATGATAAACATTGACTAGTATATCTCATTTGAAAAACCTTTAAAAAAAATTATGTCTTGTCTTTTGTCAAATACAATCTAAGCCCTGTTACAAAAAGTTTGTCTTCACATTTGACTAAGTGAGCATTTCCGAAGAGGAAATTACCTTCGAAAGATCTCTTCATTATCTTCCGAAGGCAATTCTCTTAATTTAATTTTTATCTTCCAAAGTGTTTTTACTCTCGGAAGCTTATCTTCAATGCTTCTAAAGCTTGAAAGCTTCTTCTTTCGGAAGACACTCTTAGTCTCGGAAGTAAATTCATTTACCTTTGGAAATAAGTTTGGCTTCAGAAGAAAAAAAACCCTTCGGAAATACTTTTACCTTCGAAAGAATACTTCTCTCTATAACGGAAAACTACCCCACACACTAAAAAGTAAAGATTTTATTAATGATGTCAGAATCTTTTAAATGGTTTTTTACCTTGCTGCCACTATCACATCTAACCCTAACCATCTTTACACCTTATCCACCCAACACTACTATTTCACCCATTTAAATAATCCCGACTCATCACTTTAATCTTTTTACCGAATTTACTTCCCAAAGCCTCCTTCACTCAAATTCAACTTACTCAAACTTGTTTCATCATTTTCTTTCTCACAATGGCACTCAACCCTCAGCACAATCAAGTCCTAATCCTTGATTCTACCAAGGATGTTGATTTCTATGTTATCATCTCATTTCCACCCAATCTCCTACTTCATTGCTCCGACCATGAATCTCACTTTTTACCTAAACCATATGGAAGATTTCTGGAGGAACGCTCAGGTAGTACTCCTTAATGGAGCTAGAGTTATCCAAACCAGCATTTCAGGCCAGGAATTGGTCATTACCGAACATATCATCCGGGAGCATTTGGAGCTTCATGATGTAGGTGCTCCTACTAAGTTCCCCAAATCAGACCTCAACGACACCTATATTCAAATGGGATACGGTGGAGATGTGAATAGGTCTATAGTTTATAAGTTCAAATTTTCTTATAACTGGAAGTTCCTACTTCATGTTGTTCTTCACTACTTGTCAAAAAAGTTTGGGGGGTGTGATCAAATCCCATATGAACTGGGCTGCCTAGCTCATGGATTGGTGAATAGCCTCCGCTTGAACTATTCAAGGTTTGTGCTGACCAATCTTCTTGGAAACCTCCAAAAGGGCACATTCTTCATGTATCCTAGGTTTCTTCAGCACATAATCAATTGTGAGCTGGACTAGAGTTAGCTTGTCTGTGCAGCTGCTATGCATGTCCCTCAAATGAGGCCGACCATCTTCAAGATTTGAAGAGAGTGTCCACCAACTTCACTGGAAGACACACTGACCTTCTTCCAGGTATGATTGAGCCAATGGCTCTTGGTGGCATCCCTGTTCACCCTATAGAAGATGAACCCACACTAGCGACTACCCCTGTTTTGCATGTTCACCCTATCAAACACACACATCAGAGACGCAAACGAATCCCTGCTCAGTCCACTCTGATTGAGCAAGTCCCTCCTGTTCAAAATAAAAAGACTAGAGTGGAACCATGGGCTCCCACTCAGTCAGAGGCTTAACTTCTATATCCTTTACTGACCTTTTATTAAGAACTGATGAGGAGATTACCTCTCTTCATGACAATGAATTTGTTCCACAACACTCTTTCATGGATCAATAGAGCCTGGAGGGACCTCTTATCTCTAGCCCACATCAGTCAAAACCAATTGAGGTGAGTCCCACGGACGTGAAGGGGAATCATGTAGATTCAGCTGCCACTGCTAAAGGAAACTCATTGGATCCTCAGGACAGTGGTAACATCTCTAGGACTGAATCTACGACAACCATGTGTTTTGATGACTCTGAAAAAGATATCCTTAGGCAAGGGAAACCAGGGTGCCAAGAAACCACATCTAGTGGTGAGGGTGAACATACAAGGTGTGTTACCTCATCTCCCTATGATTCTTCAAACAAAGATGAGGGTAGTATGCAACTCAACATTTAGGACCTACTTTCTAAAGTCTCAAATCTTGAATCAAAGGTTAAGACTTTAGAGGATAGGTCTACCACTCAGCAACTTGAGATTGATAGTCTCAAGGCTCAACTAGCTGAAAAATAGATTGAGAGATCTGTTAGGTATGTACCAATTCAGGTCTCATTGACCTCTTGCTCTAGCTCATCTAGATCTCAAGATGATGTTACCAAAACGGGGGAGAGTGTTCAGAAACAAACAATTAAGGAACCACCGAGCCAAGCTTCAACTTCCTGATATTTGGCTCCCATTGTAACTATCTTTCCTGAGCCCTCCTAAGTTGTCTTACAAATGGACCCAAGGATGCTTAGAGATCTCCATAGGCTCTTTTCCAAGTTTCTATTAAGATCTTCTCTTGATCAGCCTAGCCCTGATGCAGCTATGATGTACCTTGGAGCTGAAAAGCTTCAGAGGTTAACTGCACATCCTATCACTATTGAAGAAGTTGGTCAACCTAAGGTCAAAATGTAACCTGAGATTCAATTCGAAGGGAAAATAAGTACTAATGGCCCAACAACTGAAACAGTTAGGACAAAGAGTGCATTCCCTCAAACTTCCGAAGCTGAAGTCAAAGCCTCGGAAGAACAAGTTAAGTCATCTGAAGCTGAAATGGAAGCAGCGAAAGGTCTGTTTTCTTTGTCCGAGGATCGAATTATCACAGATGTAATTCATGAGCTGGCATCTGAGGTGAATAGTGATGACTTTCTCAACTGACCCCTAGCTCAGACAACATCACTAACTTCATCCACCATATCTCAATCTGAACACTGCATCCAAGAACCACCAAAGTCAAGCACTTCCAAAGATGAAAAGGTAAGAAGAAGATGACTGCAGAAGACCTTCAGGAGGAGGAGAGGATACAAAAGCTCAAAAGAAAAGGTAGACTTCCATTTGGGAAGTTGTTAGATGCCAGTTCCAAAGCAGTTGCAGCCAACCAGGAGGCAGTCAATAACAAAATAAGGGTGGAGGTCATTGATAGGCTCATCAAGCTTGGAGCTGCCAGTGAAGACATACTCCTGTTATCACTAGAGGAGTTAGTAGAGTTAGAAAAGGCAACTAGGCAGCAGATTGAACAAAAGGAGGAAGCAACAAGGTTGCCTTTAGAGGAGGTAAAAGGAAGAGAGAAGAGGGAAGCTGATCTGCAGCTTCGGAGGAAAAGGATATCTTTCCTAACCTCCTGAGGTTTCTCTCTTCAAGAACTATCTCCACACGATAATGATACGATCCTATGGCTCTTCAACAAAGAGCAAGATCAACTGGAGAAAGAGAGAAAGAGACCTATGAGAGAGAAGTTGAGGGAGAAGAAGAAGAAAAAAAAAGGAAGAAGTTGGGGTCAATGCTGCCAAGAAGATAGGTGAGAAAGCATGGATGGAAGATTATCTTCGGGCTTAGGCTTCTCTGGTAGGCAGGTGGGACCTCTGCCCAAAAAGACACTCCAATGATTGGTCAGCAACATCAATTCTGACAGTTGTATGGGAAAGAGGAAACAGATGTATGGAAGGGTACAATGGATAGTCTTCAAATCAACAGCTCAACCCCAACCTCAACCTGAACCTTCCCTATTTCCTTTCCCCATCAAAACTGAACCTATTTCTGAACCTTACAACCCTGAACCTACACCAACCACCTTACCCATATCATCACCACAACCACCTCAACTAATCTTCCCTCAACCTAAAACCTTACCAAGAACCCAAACACCTTTACCTACCCAACAACCATCCAGACCATCCCCTCAGATTCGGAAGTTCCATCTTTAACTTTGGAAGTCCTTTATTAGTTGTACCAAAAATTGTCTAAGTGTTTGGTTTTGGTTGCACTAGCCTTCTTCTTGATCTAATAAACTCCCCCTAGGCTGATGCTACCAAAACCTCACTTGTTCCTGCTTCTCAAAACTTTCAACTCCAGGGAAAGCAGATACTTATCTGTTTCTTTGTTCTTTCCGGAGGTGGTGCTGAGAAGCTTGTACAAATCATTCGTGGACAAGTGATCCAGTCTGTCACTTTGAATGATATGCACCCTCTATTGGGTCCCTCTGAAAAGAGTTAGTTGACGGGAGCTATAATCATACTCCCATCAAATGATTGGTTCCAATTCAGGGCCTTCTACCATTTGTAGAAAGGCTTTACCTTTGGTGGTTGACCTTTCCTTGTCTTCCTTCTCTCTCAGCTTCAACTCCTCTTCAATCTTTCCTTTTGCGGTTAGCTCAGCAAGATGAAGGCTGCTAAGATGACTTCTGATGTGAGCAGCAGTTTTGGAGTTGGAGGGATTGGAGAATGGTTTCTCTGCTAACTCAGTGATGTCAAATCTGCTTGAGTGTAGAAGAGAGGAGGCATTCAGCCTATTGCTTTGTCCATTCTCTCTCTCCACAACAAAGTTGTAAGAGGCTTCATCGAACCTCCACTATATGATTTTCTTTCTAGGCAGACCTGACTAGGAATCTTGTCCCCTCTCTTTGTATCTAGTAGAGTCATCAGCTTTCTTCTCAGCTTCTTCTCTTAATCATTTAAGGAGTTAGAGTTGAGACCAAGAAGTCTAGCAGAATGGTCTAGTGTTCTCTGGGCAGATCAAGAAATTGATCTCTAGTGAGGGAACATGAAGATCCATCAACATAAGTTAGTTTGACTCTTAAGTTAGTTTGACAGAGTCTTCCTCATAGGAGATGTCGCTCAGGGTTGTGTAGATGAGCTTTGTCTTGATTGCCTTGAACTCATCTAAGGAGAGAAGTTTGGAAGGCTGAGGGGATAGTTTGGAAGGTTGTTGGATAGGTTGTGGTGTTGTGGTTCTAGAGAGTGTTTTGGGTTGGAGGTTGGGAAGTTTAGGTTGTTAAGGTGAGGAAGTTGGTATGGATAATGGTGTAGGTTCAGGTGTATAGGGTTCGGTCTTCATGGGGAACGGAGAGTGAATTGGTTCAGGTTGGGGTTGACTGGTTGGTTTGAAATCATTCCATCTACCTTTCTATACATCTCTTTTCTTTTTCCCATATGAATGTCAGCCTTGATGTCGCTGACAATTCGTTGGAGTGTCTTTTCTGACATAGATCCCACCTGTCTACAGAGAAGCCATGAGCCTGAAGATAATCTTTCATCCAGGCTTTCTCACCTATCTTCTTGGTAGCAGTGACCCCAGCTTCTTCTTCTTTCTTCTTCTTCTCACTTAATTTTGCTTCCTGAAAGGATCATACATGCCAACTCAATTGGTGAATTGATGATTGCTCAGCTGGAATCCCACAAGTCCAAAAAGAAATGCGGATGAAGATCTGCAAGAAAAACAACAAGTATTATCTTCCGCATTAGTTAATGCGGAAGACATAACTCTGATGCGGACAAGTGTTTACTCTTCCGCATTGACTAATGCAGAAGACATAATACTAGTGCTGAAGAACAAGTTACTCTTCCGCATTGACTAATGCGGAAGAACAAAAGAAGATGCGGACAAGACTTTGCTTATCCGCATTGACAAATGCGGATGACTACCCAAATGCACACAAGTATTTGTTCACCCACATTAACCAATGCGGATGACCAACTTACTAATGCGGATGATCAAGTGGAAATGCTGATCAAGATTATCTCATCCGCATTTGTCATGCGGATGAACAAGCAGAGATGGATCAAGACATGACTAGTTTCTGATGTAATAGGTCAGGGGTACTTTAGTCATTTTGTAAAGGCATTTTGTCTGCCTATAAATATAATAGTTAACCTCGTACTGAGGTGACGGCTGATAGATAGAGAATTTTTGTTGTAGTTAATTCTCTGTAAATCAACTTTGATATATACAAATACAAAAGCATTTATGAGTATTATATTGCATTGAATGTTCTTTGATTGTTTGTTTCCGCCACTCAACCATTGACTTGATTATCATATTCGATTCTCAGTAAGAATATCAATCTTACTCAACCCCAGTCAATTGGTATCAGAGCTTTGGCTCTCGGTTCTGTTTCAGATCTGCGCATAGACTGAATAGAACTCGATTGATCTGGTAATCAAGTTACTAGTAGCTGATTTTGTCATCCCTACTCAGTAAACAACAAGAATACTCAGAATCAAGAAAGAACTGCCGTCAACAAGCAAGAAAAACCATTACAGACCATCTTCTGAACAAAGAAAGAACTGTTGTCACCAGTTGAACTTATTAATCACAATTAATCTTAAAATCAACTAAATCTATACTTACACAAGTTAAAATGGATTCTAACAATTATTCTGAACTTGGTCATACACCTAAACCTCCTATGCTTAAACACAAATCTGAGTTTAAACAGTGGAGAATAAGGTTTAGAAATTATATCACAGGTGTTGATCCTGATTTCTGGATTTCAATATGTAAGGGTCCACACATCCCTGTTACTCTATCAACAGCTCAAGTTGCACTTTACAAAACTGTGAGAATGCCCATTGAAGACTTAACTTTAGATGAAGATGACTATAAGAAAATCAAGATTGACCTCAAAGCTTACTCAATTTTGACTCAAGCACTCAAGATGGATGTGTTGAAAAGGCTGGAAAAGTATGGAACTTCTAAGGCTGTTTGGGATGCCCTGAAAATCATGTGTGAAGGAAGTAGTGAGGTGGCTGAGATCAACAAAGACAAGCTGGTTAATCAGTATGAAACATTTCACCACACCAAGGGAGAATCAATATCTAAACAACTACACAGATTTGTACAGTTGGTAAATGACTTGGAAATTATAGGAGTCACTTACAAGATCAGAGAAATGAACAAGAAAATGCTTCACAGTCTCCCTGAAAGCTGGAAACAAAATGTAACCATGCTGAAAAACACTCTTGACCTAGAAAGCACCTCCTTAGA
>BJCM01255450.1:0-11762 GCA_018326385.1 Flaveria bidentis
TTATGACTATGAGATTTGGCAAATGGATGTCAAAACCATTTTTCTTAATGGACATCTCGAAGAGACTGTCCATATGGTTCAGCCTGATGGTTTTGTCGATCCAAAACATCCTAATAAAGTATGCAAGTTAAAGAGATCAATCTATGGATTGAAACAAGCATTGAGAAGTTGGAATCAACGTTTTGATGAAGAGATCAAGAATTTTGGTTTCATCAAGAACGCTGATGAGGCTTGTGTATATAAAAATGCTAGTGGGAGCATAATTACACCCTTAGTATTGTATGTTGATGACATACTACTTTTTGGAAATGATATTCCAACTATGGAAGGTGTTAAAACCTGTCTTGGAAGTTGTTTTTCTATAAAAGATCTTGGTTAAGCCGCATATATTTTAGGAATAAAGATCTATAGGGATAGATCGAGGCGGTTGATAGGTCTAAACCAAAGTGCATATATTGATAAAATCTTGAAAAGGTTCAAGATGGAAAACTCTAATAAAGGTATGGTACCTATTCGTAGAGGGAAAATATTGACTACATCTCAATGTCCAAGCTCAAAGGATGAGCAAGATCGAATGGACATCCCATATGCGTCTGCTATAGGATCCATCATGTATGCGATGATATGCACTAGACCGGACGTGTCATGCACGTTAAGCATGTCAAGCAGATATCAGCAGAATCTAGGTAATAGCCATTGGATGGCTGTTAAAAGTATATTGAAATACATTAGGAGGACTAAGGATATGTTTCTAATATACGGGTCTAGTGAAGAGGAACTCGTTGTAAAGGGTTACATGGATGCGAGTTTCCAAACTGATTGAGATGATTCTCAATCATAATCAGGGTATGTCTTCTTTATGAATGGAGGAGCAGTGTCCTAGAAGAGTTCAAAACAAGACGTGGTACCATTGTCCACTACAGAATCCAAATACATAGCCGCCTCATTAGCAGCTTAGGAAGCTGCATGGATAAAGAATTTAATCGCCGATATAGGGGTGTTACCTACCATTCAAGACCCCTTAGAAATCTTTTGTAATAACGAGGGTGCGATTGCACAAATCAAGGAACCCCGTGCACATCAAAAGACTAGACACATTGAGCGGAGATTCAACTACATAAAGGATGAAGTTGAAAAAGGAAAGATATGTATTCGTAAGTTCACACCGATCAAAACATTGCGGATCCACTCACGAAGCTCCTTGAAAGGGCAAAGCATGAAAGTCATACTTGTGCCTTAGGACTTCGATTTTCTAGTGATTGGAATTAATCTGTTTAGTGTTTAAAAGTTTGGAACATTGTAATGTTTAACTCTTTATATATTTGTGATATTCTGAGTTGTGTTCCTTTTAGTATTTATATATCTATGAATATGTTTATTATTCTAAATGTTCGTAGTCGGTCATATTTGTGGGTACAAATATGAACGTAAGACTATTGTGAACATGGATTGGTGGATATTCATAAGGCATGAATATAGAGCAATTGGTTGCTGCCAAAGTTCATAGATATTTGTGGGATACAAATATTAGACTGACCCGCATCTCAAAGTTTACTACATGGAATCTACTAGATTGATCATATGTAAATTTGAGTAAAGGCGAATATCATTTGGTATCCTCCGACCTGAGATACATATTGGGTTTTGATATCACCATATGTTATACCTTGAGCTAGTTCTTCACTACTCTGAAATAATGGACAATACATAAGGCTATGTTCAGGTGTGACACGAGGTGATTCTGAGAAACGTATGTAGTCAAGATGGAATTTGTTCCTCTTATTCATTGAGAGCAAGATGTCTAAGGCCTGATTAAGTTAAATCAACAAGGAATGATCTTTCTGTGTCCTTGGATTTAACATGACATCTGTAACAAAAGGATAAATGATTGATTAACCTAAATCATTTCAAGTTGGATACTTGAAGGGGATGATATTATTGAATGGCTTTTAGTCATGCGTATTAAGGGTAGTAAACCGTTGTTAGGCGGTATTTACTGCTTGCATCAATCTTCTATGAATCTTATGCAATTGGGAGATTGTTGGATTCTTTATGCCCAAGACAAATAGAATATTGATGTGGTTAGTATGTTACGATCCAAGTCGGGTCATATCCAATAATAAGCTTAGCAAACACCAATTAATATTTAATTGATGATATGATCATGCAATTAAATAATTATACCAATTTAGAAAATGGATTTTCTAAATAAATTGTATGTAAGAAAGAACAACTTATAAGGATATTTTGTTCATGGACATTATTTGGAATGTTATTTAAGTTGGTTAAATAACATCAAATAATAATAGTATGTGTAAGTTATATAATTAAAGGGTTAATTATATAACTCATAATATAACTAGTGAATAATTTATTGGGTGTTTTAAAAATGGGGCGAAAACCCATTTTAACATGGGATTCGGCCGCCCCTTTATGGGGCCTTTTGGCCTTTTGTTGCTTGGGAACTTCACATAACATTCACTAGTTTCACACTCCATCTTTTGACTCACTCTCATACATGCAAGAACCATCTATTTCTCCCTAATTTCTTGAAGAAGTTCATAGCTAATAATTCCATTTTCAGCTCATCTTGGTTCGAATTTGGTGCTGAAATCCTAGCAACAAGGTGGTTGTTTGATGCTTGTGGGTATGGGAGCTTGAGGACAACTCTCCTTGGTGTTTTGGTCATTCAAGAACCTCATTCTCTTCATCAAAACCATGTTTTTCAGCAGCTCGACAAAGGTAGTTTGTATGTGTTCTTTTGGTTGTTATTTCTTAGTGATAGCTAGTTCATACACATATATTTGATCCTATGTTCTTGGGTTTGTTGATATGAAGTTATGTGCCTTAATTTTCATTTTACAAAACATTATATTAAGGTTTGTTTCCGCTGCGTTTTCTTGTTTAAATGGTTAAACAACTATGTTAATGGTCCAACAAACCCAACATTGAAAAGCATTTAATCGATGTCGTTAAAAAAAGAATTTTCAATGCGCCGACCTCTACACAAAAGCATTTGACAAAATGAGATTTATATATCTATTAGAGGTTAATGGCGTGAAAATAAAAAGTGATGTGATCACAGAGGATGAAAATGCTTAGTCCGACAAATTTTTATTTTTATTTTCTTTTATTTATCTTATCTTAATTTCATGTTTCTATAAAATCCAAAAACACAAAAAATATTTTCGGTTTTAGAATTTTAGAGGGAGAATAGGTTACATTAGTATTAAATTAGTCGTTTTATTTAATTACCTAAAAAACAATGAGGGAGGAGGACAACTTAGCTAAAAGGAAAGAAATCAAATCTGTGATATTGATTTAACGTATTTGGAAAATGATAGTACACAAGGAACGGATTATTTGGGATTAAAAAAGTTTAACTGATTATGATGCAAAAAGTCAAAGTTTAAGTCTGAAAAGTCTAAGCAAAATAAAAGGAAAATTGATAGTAAAACTAGTAGGCAACCAAGGTAACATAGAGAAAGTAGACCTAGAGGCTACTAGTTTATTATATGATGTGTCAGTAGATTCAACACAATAGACAAGTAGACCTCATTGGTAGTTTTAATTACAAACTAAGTTGTTCAACCTACTGTGGGTTCCCATCTTATCCCTAGTTAAGACAATCAACGATGTTCCAATAAGGGGTGAAGAGAAAAATAAACGCCACAAATGTGTGCGGACGACCCTAAAATATGAGCAAAGCACATGAAAAATGCAAAACGCAATCAAGCAAATAACTTATGTTGTTGGTGCGATATGTGCACAAAGAAAATAATTGCTCGAACAAGAAGATAGGTTTTGTGCCTCTCTGCTGTGCGGTGGCACTGACCTGAGGATAAGCATAACCTAAATATTCTAGAATCCATTGTTGTTTGCGCCTCTCTGCTGTGCGATGGCACTGACCTGAGGCTTGGCATCTCTTTGAAAGCTCTTACAATAGTTTCTTCTTGAAATATACACGTAGACCGCTCAAAAATCTCCTGCGGAACATTGATTACCATATAATAGTGGGATCCACAAATACTTGTAGAAATAATTGAACCTTAACTAATCACCAATGTGTGTCAAAAATCTATGTATGGATTTAAGAGGACAAGTACACTGACAATCATCGTGAGTTGCAGTTCTTGAAAGTCAAAATCATTGTGTGCATCTTGTGGCTCTAGTATGATTTCCTAAAATTTCTATTGACTATGAGTGAAAAGAAGGATCAAGCATCAAGATTGTTTATTAAAATGTCCCAAGTGATTCTGATATACCTGTATGATTCCAAAATGAATCGTACCAGAAATGATAAACAGGAATTGACGTTGTGTTGTCCAGGAAGTAAAATCTATTAGAATTACTCTAATAGGTTTAAAATCCATCTCTAATCAAAAATACAAAAATATGTCTTAATTTTGTTTTTTAAATGTTCTAGTTGCTTTATTTTTAAAATTTTAGTCGTTTAGTTGGTAAAAGTCGGACTAGGCATAAGAATTCAATCTATGAAACACTCGCTTAAAAGAGGTCACATGTGAGGTGACAATTGGTTCTTTGTTAAAAGGATCACATCTGAGGTGATTAATAGTCTTCAAAGTTAAAAGGATCATGTCTGAGATGATCATCGATCATAACATTTTATCTATAGTTAAAAAGGCAAAGTGTTTGAATGGTAATAAGGTCAAACTCATAAGTATGAGCCATTCGCACGACTGGACCATAAGTATGGACCAGTCGCACGATTGGATCACACGTATGAGCTCAATCGCACGACTGAAACGCACGTATGGACCAGACGTACGATTGGACCATAAGCAAGGGTCAATCCGTACGATTGGATCACCATAATGAACCAATCGCACGAATGGAGGTGACCAAATGAGTCAGTCACACGACTGAAACCTAGTCGCACGACTGAATGTGACAAACTGAGCCAGTCGCACAACTGAGCCCCAGTCGCACGAATCAAGTGTGCAAATAGGATCAGTCGCACGATTGAAGGAAAACCTAGTATAAGTAGAGGGGAGTCGGTCGCACACACTCATCACCCCCAAATCGCACTTAAATCGTTCGAAAGCAAGGTTACTCTACCCAAATTTCGTATCCGTGATTTAGCTTCCTGATTGTGACACTAACGATTACGCTTTGTTTCTACAGGTAATGCGAGACTAAAATCGACCAAAATGCGCGGTGTAATCAAACCCTAACAGACCCAATTGATTAAAAAACAAGAAATCAGTAACAACCATCAAATAGACCACCTAAACGTGAATAATGGTTAAAATGAAGGAAATACAGTGATAGTTAGGGTTCCTGCGAGTCTAAAGAGACTAAACACAACATTTAACATCAAGTTTTGACCTAGATTCGGGGTTAGAGTGTCGAACAGAGAGTTATCCGACTGGACACTCCGAATGAACTTCAATCGCACAATTGAACAAGGCGAATGACTCAATCGACCGAATGAACAAGGTGTATGAGCACAATCGCTTGATTGAACTCAACCACATGATAAATCGCCCGATTGAAGTTAGCCGCATGCTTAGTCTCCCGATTGAAGTTAGCCGCATGCTTAGTCTCCCGATTGAACTTAACCGTATGCTCAGTCGCCCGATTGAACTCAGCCGTATGCTCAATCGCCCGATTGAACTCAGTCGTATGGTTCAATCGCGCGATTGAACCAGATTGATTCTAAAACAGTTTAAGTTTCAACAGTTTCTGTAATGGACAAATCTAATGTTTATGTGTCTTGTGTTACAGAAACATGGCAGAGAGGTGGATCATCAACACCAAGCACAACATTTGTGCGCATCTGAATGCCACCACTAGGAATGTTGCTGATTTTGCAGGTATCATTGATTTTCTGAGGCGATCTAGGATCTACAGAGCCATATCTACACCATGTACACCCTACCGATCTATACACCAGGCCTTCTGGGAAGGTGAATCATTTGACAGATCTACTGAGCCTTACTGTATACGCAACACCATTTTTAGGCAAGAGATAGAGGTGACAGCAGCAGACATTTGACGTGTTCTGGATGTGGGTGATGATACTGCTCACCCAACCAGGTTACACCCACTGACTATTAGGGGATGTTTTTTCAGGATGAAGTACTCTAGGGACATCAACGCGGGTGTGCTAAACAAAAGCAACCTATGTCCCCAGTTCAAGTACTTAGCACACATCATTCTCAAGTGAATTGCTTCACGGAGGGGTGGATTCAATGATCTCTCTCACCAAATCCAGAATGCCTACATGGCACTAGTGCTAAATCACCTCTTAAGCTTCTCCAACATGATATTCACGTACTAGATCGGAAACCTGGAGGCAAAGGAGAAGGATGATCATAGATGAGAAGCTCCCCTGACTTCCAAAGGAAAAGCATGATGTTGTGAGTTCGGAGGTTATTGATGACATCACTCTAGGGAGGATGAAGGTGTACAGGGAGAAGCAGGAGAAACCCCTTATGAAGAGATTGTTCGGGCACCTTGCATGTGCTGATTATGTGGCGCCTTCTCACAAGAAGTGGCGCCATGATGATAGTGATTCTGATGTTGAGCCTTTTACTCTACCTTCCGATGACCCTAACGATGATGACCACGGTGATGGTCAAGGAGGTGATGGTCCGGGTGGAACATAGCCGACTCCAATCCACCCTAATTTTTAGATGGATGAGGAGGAGGAGTCAGACGAGGAGCCTCTGGTATGGACGGTGGGGAGTCGGGTCGTAGCCACTAAGAGAGGGCTCAGGGCGGTTGGTGGACGCCAGGGTATGTCCGGGGATGTTGTTACTACTGATACTGATCTATCTTACACTCCGGACCAGCCCAGCAGCCAAGGGGGAGCCTCTATCTCTAAGGGCTCCAGGAAGAAGAGGATGGCTCACCCTTATGGCAAAAAGGGTAAGAGGCCAAGATTTACTTTGACCCCATCCACTATAACTGACACAACCACCACTACTGCCACAACCACCACCATATCTACCACATCCACCACAACTACCACCACCACTTCCACAACCCCTACCACTACTACCACACTTCCAACAACCACTACTACAGCCAACCCTTCACCATCCCCTCCTATCCCACCACCCTTTCACCACATCTACCACCATAAGCCACCAAATAGGTACTTCCACCCAACCTACATTCACACCAGGATCCACTCTACCCCCCATCGGGTTAGAGGAACAGCTGGCTAATCTCAACAGCACGGTGCTTAGGCTGCTTGCCACTAATGAGTTTAGGGCAAATCAGTTACATAAGATGATGGAGGTAATCATAGCTCAAGCTCATAAGATCATGGAGCTTAGTAAGAAGACTGATCTATATAAGAGAGCTCTAAGCCGAGCACACCATGCTCTTACATGTCAAAATGAGCTGGTGTTGGCTTCAGTGAAAAGGATCGAAGAACTTGAGAGGAAGAACAAGAAGATCATGCTTAAGCTAAAAGGGTCAAAGCGTGATCTTCTGAAGATCAAGGGTCATGATGACGATGATGATGATGATGATGATGAGGATGATTCAGATAAAGAAGATGAAGGTGATGATGCCGGACCGAGTGAGAAGAAAGGAGATGATGCTGATGGAGAAGGTGATGTTGCTGCATCAACCTCTCCTAGAGCTCAAGAGAAGAGGACCAAAAGGAATAAAGAGCAAGGAGCCTCATCCTCCATCCCTCCTACTAAGAAGCATGCAATTCAAGACAAATATAGTGATTAGATGTTGATGTATTTGAAAACTTTTGTACTTGAATTCTGTATTACAGTTGTGTAATAAATGTTTATATATATTTATCTAATGTTTAAATGTCTTGATTAATTACCAATGGTTGATGTGTTACATGTTAAATCAAGCAGATCAAACATCTCAACAACCCTACAACAAATCAAGTCTCAATTCACAATGATTCTTTATTTGCAAGGGATTTTTAGAATGTCGGTGACCTACACTCCTGAAGAAGGAGAAATCATACACGACCTGACTGATGAGCAACTTGCATAGATGTTCAGGCTAAATCCAGACGAGATTGTCAAAGATGCACCTACTTTTGATGTGGCCAGTGATGATAAGCTAAACGATGTAGATGAAATAGAGATTGAGGATGCCATAGCTGAGTACTATCCAGAGTACACTGACCGAGAAGGCAATGTAATCCACAACTTGGGTGACACTCTCGATAGTGCTATGTTTGACAAACTGGATGAGATGGAAAAGGAGACAGAGAAGAATGAAAGCAAAGCCCAAGCCTCAGACGCTAATGTTGATATAAAGAAGGCTGAATGGGCGGCTTGTTTTGCTGAGATACGAGGCCAACGCACTGTTCTAAAGCCAAATGCCTACACTAAGCTCTACAAGGTCAAGAAACATTTAAAGGTGTCAGGCAAGATTATTGCGTGGGCATATTTTGAGGATCTTAACGTTTATGTAGTTAAGAGGGAGAAGAGAATAGAGTACTTCAGATTCCCACATGGTCTGAAGACTCTCCCTGGTTTTGAGCTTGACCAGTTGGCACGCTTAAACTTGTTATATGCTGATCCCAGGAAAATGTCAGGCTGGTTTGAGGCTGCACTAAAGAAGGAATACCACACTAGGTGGGTAAACTTCAGACCTCAACAACCGAAGAGGTACATCCGAAGGTCTGATGTGGATCCCATTTCTGGAAAGCCTAAGGTGGTGCTGAAGTAGAGTCCTTCGTGCAGAATGTCCAAGATTCCCTTACGGAAAATGCCATAGGACTTCACTCCACACTTAAAATGGTGGTATTATGATTGGAGAACAGGTGAAGCGGTCATAGTTCTACAAAGATAGAGAGCAACATAAAAACTATCAGGGTGTTCGAACCTATATGGCTAACCAACTTGTCTGCAGATGATGTTTATACATTATACAAGTGGCCACTATTCTATGATGCACAAGATATAGTACAAGCCCTCCAGTTCTAGAATGTTATACGACTCTGTTTTGCATTTGAGATACATGCAGGAGTTACTAGAGAGGAGAGTACAAGAAATTTTAGGAGCTAATGAAGAATGTCCAACACTAATGTAAACTAGGTCCAAGGGTGAGTTTGTTGATACATATGTACCTAGTTTAGGAGCTTAATGTAAAATGTCTGTTATGTCTTACATATATGTAATGAATGAGTTGAATGAAATACAATATGTGATTGATGCTTATAATTTTAATATTTCATTGTTTATTGTGTAATAAAACATATTGAACTAACTATACAGGTTTGAGGTTGTTTGGATAGTTCTTAGTCAATAATGATTAAGAAACTTGTTCTCACTATATTATTTGAAGTCGTCATGCGATTGGACCATGCTAATGGACCATACGCATGAATACTTTATGCTAATGGACCAGTCGCACGACTGAACCAGGAGACTGGATCAGTCGCATGATTAAGACATAATATTGGCTCAGTCGCATGACTAAACCATGCTAATGGTTCAGTCGTATGATTGACAAACCCTAACCTATAAATACTACCTAATTCGTGAAAAAAAACACTTCAAGAATTTTGACTCATATTCGTACCCTAGCCGTCCAGAGACTCCAGAGAGCCTGTTCCAACTTCATAGTTCGCAGTTGATCGTGATCTAATCGTTCTTAATGTTTCATTATTTGTTAGATTGATCTAAACTGCGTTCTCACTTATTGGATCACCAATCAAATAGGATTCCCCATTATCTGATTAGGTATACACGCATATTCAGTTAGTAATCCGTACGTACACCGTCCTAATAATGAGATCTGAACTTGAGTCCTTAAACATCTTAAAAGCTTATTTTAGAAAGTCTGAAAATGATTATAAACTGAAGATTGAGGACTTAGAGAAAACAATTTCAGTTCTAAAACATGAGTATATAAATTTTAGGACTCAGATCAAGGATCTCATAACTAAGCTAACTGAGTGCCAGGCTGAGCATGTGATCAGCAAAGCCAGGGTAGAACAGTGTATTATTGAAGAAGAGACCTTCAAGAACATGATATCCTCATTCCTGCACAACAAGGTTTGTTATCAATACAAGCATGGACTGGGATCTAATGAGATAGCTCCTCCACACACAATCTTGTCTGTAAGATCACCTAGGTATGGAACTTGTGAAGATGAGCTTCATCTCATAGATTCTTTGAGTGAAGTGGATGATGAAGTGATAGTGTAGAATTCCTCTGAGAAGAGTGAAAAGGAGGATTCTAAGGAGGCCCACTATCCTTCAGAGGAGAAGAAGACTGTGATGACCAAGTCAATGAGAAAGAACTTATCAAAAAGAGCAAAAGAAAAGCTAGGACGGCTCAAGAGATCAAGGCTACTTTTAACTCTAAGCAGAAACAAGTTTTTATCTCTACATGGTTTGAAGTTGTAAAGACTGAAGACATCAACCTTGTAACTCCAGGATGAACAAACTTGAATCAAATCATGAAGAATTAGATCAAAATATGATAATCACACTAAAACCCCTTAGATCTTCAATTAGATTGCAAATAATTTGTACAAAGTAATCCCTCAATCAATTGGTCATTCAACCATTAACCAAAACCTAATGACAATTAACCTATTTATTGTCTAGACTAATATTCACTAATTGCACTTACCCCCTAGACTTAGGCTAATTAATACAAAATTACGTATTAAGCATAAAAATGACTAAAAACAAGATAAAATATATGTTGTTCACACAAAATATATTTATTACAATAAAACTCCTAGTCATTTAAATCTTCAACGTCTCGTCTCAGTTCCTCGTCTCGAACGTGTTGGGTTTGACTTTTGTTGACTTTGACTGTGACGTTGACTTTTGTTGACTTTCACTATGTTGATAATATAGACTATCTTTTACAGCTCCAACAATACTCCCTCTTAGTCTATCATTATCAATGTCTTCAAACGCAATCAACATCGAGAAGTCAACTGTAGAAAGGTCTTTAATTTGAATCTTTCTCAATCTGATGAGAAAGATTATTCATCTCATAAGCTTCCACAATTTATATGCTCCCCCTTTTTGAGTGCATCCTTTGTAAAGATATTGAAACATTTTTTCCAAATCTCTAATCTTGAGTGCTTCAAAAGATGTAGGAGGAGGATTCCTAGCTCGGTATCTTCTGTAAACTTGAGGAATAGGTTCTCTGATCAGGTACACTGCTCAATTGATGATCAGCCATCACTTAAAGAAAAAATTTGAAACACATTCTCAAACACAATCTCGACATTTCTAATTAGATCATCTCATTTTAACAAAATAAACCCGTGTTTATCTGAGTGTGAAAAACAAGCGAACCCGTGTTCGTTTGTGCGCAATTTCTGTGAAATACATGAAAAATGATAAAATTGTAACAACATAATATGGAAGATCTAAAAGAATTTTTTGAAATGAAAATATATTATAATTTTTATTTTATTATCATCATTTTTTTATCTATTATTATTGTTTTTGTTTTTTATAAACCGAGAACTGAATCGATCATGAGATCACATCCTCAAGATATACTTTAGCACAAAGATGAAATTAATCATCGACAAAAAATGAGATCTGTTGGACCAAAAGAACCAATGAGCCAGATCAGAAAAACCTTTAAGTCCCATAGACATCATAACAACTGAAGAAGTCTACATCAGCTGAAGACAAAGTCTGAAGACAGTCTGAAGACAAAGTCTGAAGACAAAGTCTGAAGACAAAGTCTGAAGACAAAGTCTGAAGACAAAGCTGAAGACAAAGTCTGAAGACATCAGCTGAAGACAAAGTCTGAAGACATCAGCTGAA
>BJCM01255451.1:0-15621 GCA_018326385.1 Flaveria bidentis
CAGACCACACATTATGCATGCAATGTTAGTCTTTTAGGAATGTGAGGGTTGCTGTTTCTTGGGCTTCTTCTCTTCATCAACAACTTTTCCCTTCAACTTCTGAACCTTTGGTAGGACAGGAGTGCTAGTATTACACTCCTTTCCTGAATCAAAAGTACCTAACACTTGGAATCCAGCTGAGATAAAGACACCTTTCTGCTTTGGGTCAATCTTTAGCTTGGACTCAGCCACCTTCTTGGCAGTTCTTCTAGCAGCTTTAGCTCTGCTTCTTCAGGCCTTAGTGGTTAGGATTTGATCTTCACAGGAGGAGATAGGTACATCTACCTATTACTTCCCTGTGGTGGTCACTATTGTTGCTTCATCCTTCAACTCTAGTGAGGAAGGGTCAGCAGTCGGAACCTCTTGCTCCTCAGTACCATATCTAGGTTGTCTAATAGACTTAGAGGAGTGTGGTGGAGCAATTTCATTGGTTCCCAACCCTCCTTTGTTCTGATAACAGAGTTTGGAATAGGAGGATAATGCAAGAATGGCTTGGAAGTTCTGCTCAGAAATAGCATGCTTCCTGGCCTGAGCCTTAGTAGTGACAAGCTGAGCTTGAGCCTCAGACAATTTGGATATCGGATCCTTGATTTGAGTCTTGTAGTTGGTGTGTTCATGTTTTAAAAGAGACACAGTTTTCTCTAACTCCTAAATTTTCTTTTGGTAGTCTGATTCAGCTCTCTTAAAATCAGATTTTAAAATATTTAAAGACTCAATATCAGATTTGATTTCCATATTGTAATCCTAATAAAGTTTAACTTTAGCTATATAGGCTAGAGTGCAGAGATGTTCATATACCTGGGCATCGTCTGTTCCGGCCATGAGAGCTTGAGGAGGAGTCACATCCTGTACCATGAAGCTCCAGTCAACTTCTTGAGCTATTGCAGATTTTTCAGTTGACTTCTCAATGGGCTTTGAGGTTGAGGGATGTGTGGAGGCCTGTGGGGTTCTCGGATTGGTCTTGGGAGCCTTGCATTCCCTTGCAAAGTGACCCAGTTGGTTACAGTTGTAATACTTTGCCTTGGTCTTGTCAAACTCAAACTTGCTGGTAGTTGGGTTTTAAGGGAATTTCCTTCCAGTTCTCTTAAAGAACTTCTTCGCACTATAAGTTAAAAGAGCCATCTGTTGGACAATGTCCACGTACTCTACATCGTCTGGACTAAAACACTCAAGATCATCAAAGCAGTACTGAAAATCACCAGAGTGTCCACTTCCTGAAACAAAGGCACAACTTTCATTAAAGGAATTTTGTTGAGCCAGTTGAGACCTTGGAGTCTCAGGGAAAGTGATGTATGGTCCAGAAGAGCAGGATGGCTGCTAGTAGGTCAGGTAATGCTGAGGTTGTGGGGGTAATGAGCCTTCAACAACCTTTAAAGCGTTGTTAGCAGGAAGACTCATGGGTCTGCTTGTTTGGTGGCCCTTCTTACTCTCCATCTCTAGGCGATATCCATCGAGGATGCCATAGAGTTCAGTTATGGTAAGAGTGTTCAAGTTTTATGTTCTCTTGATAGAGACACAGTAGAATGTCCACTCGTTTGGAAGAGCACTCATGAACTTTCTAGTAAGATTTCTAAGTTCGGGAGTGATCTTCATAGACTGAAGAGAAGAGATAAGATCCATGTACCTGAAGTACTGCTGGCTGAGGGTCTCTCCAGCAAAGTGAGTGAAGTTCTCGAACTGCTACTTCAGTGAGTCCTTCTTTGAGTCGTTGGAGTTTGCATACATCTGAGCAAGTGCATCAAACAATTCTTTGGCAGTCTTGCAATGCTCGAACCCCACCATGATGGAGTTCGGTATTGCAATCATAAGAATGGTCATAGCATTGCTATCGATGTCCATCTTCTTTTTGTCTTCATCAGAATAATCCTCAACAGCTTTTTCTATCATGGCACCGTTTCCACCAGGGGATGCCACCTTTGGTTTATACGGGCCATTGACAATGGAGTTCCACACTTTGTTTTCTTGGTATCTGATGAAGCCTTCCATTCTTTTGCTCCAAGACCTGAAATTTTCAGGAGTAATGATGGGTACCTTTGTCATAGTTCCCATCTCTACTTCGGATTTATTAAGGGCCATTTTGAGTGAGTGAGTTGTAGGTAGGAGTGAAAAACAGGTTGATTTGGATGGTTAGATCACGCAATCAAGAGCCTAAAGAGCTCTGATACCAATTGCAAGATCGGTTAAGGTCACTTAACACTTAGCTGTTCTCATAAACTCACTTTGAACAACACTCGGATAAAGATAGAGTCAATAAGAGTTGATCACAATATAGCAAGTAATAAGGAACACAAGAAGTAATTTTCAAGGTGATTTTATATATTGCTTCTCAACTCAAATATTACAAGACTCTTACAAGTAGTATTGAATGAGTTACAATGAGAACCTATATATAATACTACCTACAGCCGGATATACTTTTATACCAGCTGGGATCCTATAACTAAAGCCTATACTACAAGACTATAGTTTAAGGTATCTCGGATAAAGTCTTATCTGAGATATGATAGTCTGGACATGTCCCTGACTTACCTTTTGTCACCGACTAAAATTGGTAACATGTACTATCATAAAAGGTGAACAGTGGAATAAAGTATGGTCAACTACATAGCTCTTTAAGAAGAAGCCATGCAGTATCAGATGTCTACAGCGGAGTGTCAGAGACCATATTTATGTCCACTGGTTCATAGCAGTGTCTTTCGAAGGTTAAGTGGCTTCGGAAGAACAAGTACTTCCGAAGCCACTTATACTTCGGAAGAGACTGCTTCTTCTAATGCTTGGGAACTTATTCTTTTCTTTATACTTCAGAAGTAGTCTTCTGATTGTTCTCTTAAGACTTGATCTTCGGAAGCATGCTCTTAACTTCGGAAGTAGAGTTCTGTCTTCGGAAGTAGATCTTTCACTTTTTCTTCAGAAGAACTCTACAACCGTCGGAAGTTCCATGCTAAGCTTCGGAAGCCCTTGCATGTAGTACCAAAATTGTCTAAGTGAATAGGTTTTGGTTGCACCAGCCTTCTTCTTGATCCAACAAGAACATACTTAAGTACCTAAGGAGGACCAAAGATATGTTCCTAATCTATGGATCTGGTGAGGAGGAACTCGTAGTAAAGGGTTACATGGATGCAAGTTTCTAAACTGATCGGGATGATTCACGATCACAATCGGGTAACATTTTCATCTTGAATGGAGGAGCAGTCTCTTGGAAGAGCTCTAAGCAAGATGTGGTGGCATTATCAACTACAGAGTCAGAATACATCACCGCTTCATTAGCAGCTCAGGAAGCTGCATGGTTAAAGAAATTCATTGTCGATATAGGGGTGGTCCCTTCCATTTAAGACTCCCTAGAAATTCTTTGTGATAACGAGGGTGTGATTGCTCAAATCAAGGAACTCCATGCACATCAAAAGACTAGGCACATTGAACGGAGATTCAACTACATAAGGGATGAAGTTGAAAAGGTAAAGATATGTATTTGCAAAGTTCACACGGATCAAAACATTACGGATCCACTCACGAAGCTTCTTGAAAAGGCAAAGCATGAAAGTCATACTTGTGCCATGGGACTTCAATATTCTAGTGACTGGATTTGAACTATAATTTTGTATTTAGTTATTATAACCCTTTATTAGTTGAATTAATTATTTGGTTATAATAGTTCAACTAATATTCCTATTTCGCATGTTTAAAATCCATGAGTAAATCATTTACTCAAAACGTCCGTAGTCGTTCATACTTGTGGGAACAAGTACGAGGGTAAGACTATTATGAACTTGGATTGGTAGATATTCATATGGATGAATATAGAGCAAAGTGTTGCTGCCAAAGTTCATAGATATTTGTGGGATACATATATTGGACTGACCCACTTCTCAAATATTACTACATGGAATCTTCTTGATTGATCATAAGTAAATTTGAGTAAAGGTGAACATCATTTGGTATCCTTTGACCTGAGATACATATTGGGTCTTGATATTTACCGAATATTATACTTTGACTTAGTTCTTCGCTGTACAGAAACATGGCAATACATAAGTCTGAGTTCAGGTATAATACAAGGTAGATGTGAGAGACGTATGTAGTCAAGATGGGATTTGTCCCTCTTATTCGTTGAGAGTAAGATGTCTAAGGCCTGATAAAGTTAAATCAATAGAGAATGATCATTATGTGTCTCTAATATTTAACAAGACATCTATGACAAAAGGATAGATGATTGATTCACCTAAAACATTTCGAGTAAAGGTACTTGAAGGGGATGATGTTATTGAACGACACTTAGTCATACGTAATAAGGGTAGTAAACCATTGTTAGGCGGTATTTACTGCTTGCATCAATCTTCTATGAATCTTGTGCAAGTGGGAGATTGTTGGAACTTGTATGCCCAAGACACATACAAGTTTACTGTGGTTAGTACGTTATGATCCAAGTCGGGTCATACCTAATAACAAGCTAAACAAACACCAATAAATATTTATTTGTTGATGAGATCATAAAAATAAATATTGACACCAATTTAGAAAATGGGTTTTCTAAAACTTTGCTTTTGTAAAAGAACAACATTATATGGGTAATTTGTTCATGAGAAATTATTAGTTTCATTATTTAAGTGAGTTAAATAATAACAAATTAAAGTGTGTTAATGTTATAAAATTAAAAGAGGTTTTAATTTATAAACTTATGGGTTTAGAGTGTAAAGTTTTAAAAAATTAAGTTTAGGAGGGAACCCATTTTGAAACCTTTAATTTCGGCCGCCCCATGTGGTGTTCTTGGGATTCTTTAGTCTTGGTAAAATACAAGACTTTCACCATTCTTGCACTCTTCCCTTTACAACACTCTCTCATATACATGCAAAAAACCCTTCTCTCTTCTTCCTTGGCTAAAAATTTTGAAATTTTAGTTGAACTTGAAGAACTTCTTGGCTAATTTTCGGGTTGTTCAAGAAGGAGTTGGGTCTTGGTGTTCTACTACCTAACAAGTTAGGTGTTTGCTAGAGTTTGTGGGTATACAAGCTTGAGGACTTCTCTTTTGGAGGCTAGACATTCAAGAGCATCATCATCTTCTTCTTATCCATACTACACATCTTATTCTTGAAAGGTAGTTTCAAGAACACCCTATGGTTGTTCTTTCCGTTTTGATAGCATGTCATTTCACATATATAAATTATCCTTGTTTATGGGTTTTGTCTTTGGTTAAAATGGTTCAAAATTTCAGATTGTTAAACACATTTTTACCACTAATATCCGCTATGTTTTGAAGTTTAAATGGTTAAACTTGCTTTGATTACATGTTACAAAACCCAACAATTGAGCCTTTGGTGGGGCTGTTCATTTTTGGTTGCTTAGGGAAGTATAAGGACTCACCGAGAGGGCTTTCAGCTTCGGTTTTAGGCTCAAAGGATTAAGACTGAGTTGACTCAATTTCCTTATTTAGGTCAAATGTGAATGATGGTGAGACCTCAGACTGAGTGGGGGCCCATGTTCCTACTCTAGTCTTTTTGGATTGAACAGGAGGTGCTTGCTCAATTAGAGTAGATTGTATAAGGGTCCGTTTGGGTCGTCTCTGGTAGGTATATTTGATAGGGTGAGAAGGTAGGGTTGGCAATGTGAGAGTAGTTGTTGGTGTGGGTTTATCACCTGTGGGGTTAACAAGGATGTCACAAGGAGCCATTAGCTCAATCATACTTGGATGAAGATCAGTGTGTCTTCCAGTGTAGTTGGTGGACACTCTCGTCAAGACTTTGAAGATGGTCAGCCTCATTTTTGGAACTGGTAGGACAACTGCACAGACAAGCTGACTCTAGTCCAGCTCACAGTTGATGATGTGCTAAAGGAACCTGGGATACATGAAGAATGTGTCCCTCTGGAGGTTTCCCATAAGGTTAGTCAACACAAACCTTGAGTTATCGAAGAGGAGGCTTTTCACCAGCCCCTAAACTATTCACCCTAGTTCATATAGGATTTGATCTCATCCCCCAGACTTATTGGACAAACAGTGGAGAACAACATGGAGCAGGAACTTCCAGTTGTATGAGAAATTAAACTTGTAAACAGTAGATTTGTTCACATCTCTGCCATATCCCATTTGGGTATATGTGTCATCTAGGTCTGACTTGGGGAATTCAGTAGGAGTGCCTTCATCGTGAAGTTCTAGGTGCTCCCTAATGAGTTTTTCAGTAATGATCAACTCTTGGCAACAAATGCTTAACCTTATTACCCTAACCCTATGTAGGGTTTCAATCTGACCGTTGCTCCAAAATTGAGCCATATGATTTGAGTAAACGGTGGGGTTAACAGTCAGAGCGGTGTAATAGGTAGATTGGGTGAGAAAAGAGATGATATCTGAGAAATTAGCATCCTTGGATGAATCAAGGAGTGGGACTTAGTTGTGCTGAGGGTTAAGCGCCATTGTGGAAAAAAAGGTTGCAAGAAATGAGTTTGAATTTGGGCGAATTGGAGGTGAAAGAATGAGTTTCTTTTGAAAGCAACTTTGCTTTCGAGACATGTTTTCCTTTCTTTAACTCTTGAACCATGTGATAGGCTCCAAATGTGAAACCTTCCTTGACTCCTTCTCTTTTAACATTATTTGCGTAATGTGTGCTAGCAGGATTGTAGTAACAATCTTTGGTCATGTGGTTATGCAGACCACATATTATGCAGGCAATGTTAATTTTCTAGGAACTTGTGGATTGCATTTTCTTGTTCTTTTCTTCATCTACAATCTTTCCCTTTAACTTCTAATCCTTTGGTAGGACAGGAGTGCTCATACTGCACACCTTTCCTGAATTAGAGTTTCCTACCACCTGGAATCCAGCTGAAATGAACACACCCTTTTACTTTGGGTCTATCTTCAGCTTGGACTTAGCCACTTTCTTGGTAGTTTTTATGGCTGCTTTAGCTTGGATTCTTCTGACTTTGGTGGTCAGGGATTGATCATCACCAGTAGGAGTGGGTAAAATTACCTGGTTCTTCCCTATGATGGTCTACATTGTTGCATCACTCCTTAACTCATGGGAAGGTGGATCAACAATTGGAACCTCTTGCTCTTAACTATCACGCCTTCATTGTCTAATAGATTCATAAGAATGTGGTGGAGCAATTTCATTGGTTCCCAACCCAACTTTATTTAGATACACAGTTTTGACTAAGAGGATGATGTAAGAATGGCTTTGAAGTTTTGCTCAGAAATAGCATGCTTCCTAGCTTGAGCCTCAGTTATTACTAGCTTGGCTTGAGCCTCAGTCAATTTGGATATTAAATCCTTGATTTGAGTCCTGTAATTAGTGTGATCATGTTTTAAAGAGGATATTGTGTTTTCTAACTCCTCAAATTTTATTTTGATAATCAGATTCAGCCCTTTTAAAATCAGCTTTCAAGATACTCAAGGACTCAATGTCAGATTTAATTTCCATATTGTAGTCCTGGTACATCTTAAACTTAGCAATACAGGCTGGAGTACAGAGATGTTCATATACCTTTGAGTTGTGTGTTCAAGCCATGAGTGCTTAAACAGGGGTGACATCTTGAACCATAAAGCTCCAATCAACTTCTTGAGCCACAATACCTGCCTTAGTTGACTTTCAAGCTTTAGGTGTTGTAGGATGTGCGGAGGCATGAGTAGATCCCTAATTTGATTTGGGAGCCTTGCATTCCCTAGCAAAATGACCCAGCTGGTTACAGTTGCAACACTTGGCCTTTGTTTTGTTGAACCCAAACTTGCTGCTAGTTAGGTTCTAAGGGAACTTCCTTCTAGTTATTTTGAAGAACTCCTTTGCCCTGTAGGTTAATAGAGCCATTTGTTGGACTAAGTCCATGTATTCCATATTATCTATGCTGAAACAATCAGATCTTCAAAGCAAAACTGAAAATCACCAAAGTGTCCGCTTCCTGAAACAAAAGCATAGCTGTCCTGAAAAGGACTCGGTTGAGTCTGTTGAGACCTTGGAGTCTTGAGCCTTCTGCGACTATAAGTGCATTACAAGCAGGAAGGCTTGAAGGTCTGCTCACTTGGCGGCCACTATTGTTTTCCATCTCTACACGATATCCATCTAGAATGTCATATAGTTCAGTCATGGTGAGGGAGTTCAAATTTTCTGTCTTCTTGATAGAGACATAGTAGAACATCCGCTCATTGGGAAGTGCACTCATGAATTTCCTTGATATCTCTCAATTCAAGAGTTACTCCCATAGACTAAAGGGAGGAATAAGATCCATGTACCTGAAGTATTGTTGGCTTAGGGTCTCTCTAGCAATATGAGTAAAGTTCTCAAACTGTTGCTTCAGTGAATCTTTCTTTGAGTCGTTGGAGTTTGCGTACGTGTTGGTTAAGGCATCAAACAGTTCTTTAGCTAACTGGCATTGCTCAAACCACACCATGATAGAGTTGGGTATAGCAGTCATTAGAACAGTCATGGCCTTGCCATCAATATCAAGCCGTTTTTGGTCTTCTTTAAAGTAATCTTCCACCACCATCTCTATCATGGCACCACCTCCAGCAGGTGCAGCAACCTTTGGCTTGTAAGGGCCATTGGCGATAGATCTTCAAATTCGGCTGTCTTGATATCTGATGAACCCTTCAATACGTATGCTCCATTTTTTGAAGTTTTCTGGGGTGATGATAGGTGCTTTAGTCATCGTCCCTAATTCACATTCAGATTTCTGGTTAAGGGCCATTTTGGGTGTAGTGAGTAGGTGAGTGAAGAGGAGGTTGATTAGGATGGTAAGATCACACAATCAAGAGCCCAAAAAGCTCTGATACCAATTGCATGATTGGTTTTTTTTGCTCAACACAAGTATTTTCTCTCAAATTCACTAAGTAACACTCGGGTTTGTGATGAAGCAGAATCCTTCTAAGAGTTGATGTTAATATACTAAGTAAATCAAAACAAACACAAGCAATTAGTTTTTCAAGATACTTGTATATATTATTTCTCAACTCAAAGTATTACAAGACTCTTACAAGCATGATACATGAGTTACAATAAGAAGCTATATATACTACTACCTACAGCCGGATATACTTTGATACCACCTGGAAACCATATACTAAAGCAAATACTACAAAGCTAAAGTTAAGGTATCTTAGATAAAGTATTATCTAAGATACGGTAGTCATGACATATCCATGACTTACCTTTGTCACCAACTAAAGTTGGCAACTGTACTAACTGATAAAGGTGAATAGTGGAATAAAGTATGATCAACTATATGGGTTTTACAGAAAACATCATGTAGTATATCAGAGGTCTACAACGGATGTCAGAGGGACCATACTTATGTCCACTGGTTCATAGTAGCTATTTTTGACGGTTAATTGGATTCGGAAGAACTTGTTCTTCTGATGCCACTTATACTTCGGAAGTGGCTAAGTTTTGAAGCTTCGGAAGAGTAGAGACTTTGTCTTCGGAAGTTGGATTTTTCCTTCGGAAGTTGATCTTGCACTTGACTTCAGAATAACTCCATTTGTCTTCTGAAGTTCCGCTCTAAGCTTCAAAACTCCTTTATTAGTTGTACCAAAATAGTCTAAGTGTTTGGTTTTGGTTGCACCAGCGTTTCTAGATTCAACAAACTCCCCCTAGGTTGATGCTACCAAAACCTCACTTCTTCCTACTTCTCAAAACCATCAACACCAGGGACAGAATATGTTTACCTGTTTCTTTGTTATTCCCCAAAGTTGTTCTGAGAAGTTTGTACAAGTCATTAGTGGACAAGAGATCCACTTTGTCACTCTAAATGACATGCACCTTTTGTTGCGCCCCCTTGAAGAGAGTTAGTTGACGGGAGTTATAGTCATACTCTTATCTAACTAGGGATTTAAGGTCGGAACCTTCAACCATTTGAAGAAATGTTTTGCCTTTGGTTGTTGATCTTTTCCTTTCCTCATCCTCTTTTAGTTTCATCTCTTCTTTAATCTTGGACCTTGCAGTCAGCTTGGCTAGATGAAGGCTGCTGAGATGATTTCTAATATGACCAACTATCTCAGAGTTGGAGGGATTGGAGAATTGCTTCTCTGCTAACTCAACAATGTCAAATATGCTTAAGTGTAGCAGAGAGGAGGCATTGAGCTTGTTTGTCTCTCCATTATCTCTCTTAACAACAAAGTTGTGAAAAGAGTTTTCAAACCTCCACTGGATAATCTTCTTCCTTGGTACAAGGGGCTGACTAGGAACCTTGTTACCTTTCTTTGTATCCAGCAGAGTCACCAGCTTTCTTCTTAGCTTATTCTCTTCATCGTTTAGAGAGTCAGAGTTGAGGCTATGGAGTTTTCCTGCTTGGTCTAATGTTCCTCTAGGCAGATCAAGGAATTGATCTCTTGTGAGGGAACATGAGGAGCCATCAAAAAAAGTCAATTTAACAGACTCCTCCTCACAAGAGATGTCGCTCAAGGTTGTACTCTTGGTGAACTTCATCTTGATCTCCTTAAACTCCTCTAAGGAGAGATGTTTGGATGAATAAGAGGATGACTTGGGTGGTTGTTTGGTGGAAGAGGTTTGGGTTCTAGGTAAGATTTTAGGTTTGAGGATGGGTAGTTGTGGTGGTTGTTTGGATTGAGTGGGTGAGTAAGTGGGTAAGGTTGATGATATGGGTTCATGGGTGTACGGCTTAGAAGTTAGTTCAATTTTAATAGGAAAAAGGAAAGGGATAGGTTCAGGTTGAGGTTGTGGTTGTGGAGTGGATAAGAAAGTCATCCCCTGTACTCTTCGATACATCTCTTTCCTTCTTCCTGAGTGTATGTTAGCCTTGATTTCGTTGATAATACGTTGCAGGGTCTTCACAAACATGGGACCCACCTTCCTACCAGAAAAGCCATGAGCCCGAAGATAGTCCTTCATCCAGGCTTTATCACATATTTTCCTAGTAACAGCAAGTCCTATTTCTTCTTCTTTCTTCTCCCTTAGTTTTTCTCTTGCAGGTTTCTTTCTCTCTTTCTCCAATTGATCTTGCACTTTGTTGAAGAGCCATAAAATAGTATCATTATCATAGGGAGACAGTTCTTCTAGAGAGAAACACCTGAAGGTTAGGAAAGTTATCCTTTCCCTCCTAAGCTGCAGATAAGCTTCCTTTTTCTTCCTCTCTCTTTCCTCCTCTAAGGCCAACCTTGTTGTTTCTTCCCTTTGTTCAATAAACAGTAGGGTTGCCTTTTCTAGCTCAGATAACTCCACTAGTAGTAGCAGGAGCACATCTTCACTAACAGCTCCATGCTTGATAAGTCTATCAATGATCTCCACCCTCTTTCTATTGTTGACAGCCTCCTGGTTAGCTACAGCTGCTTTGCTACTTGCAGCTAGCAACTTCTCTGTTGGGAGTCTACCTTTCCTCTAAAGTTTTTCTAAACTTGCTTCCTCCTAAAGCTCTTCCTCGGTCATCTTTCTTTTTCCTTTGACATATTCGGAAGTGCTAGACCTTGGGGGTTCTTGGATGGAAGTTTTAGGCTGAGAGATGGTGGTTGGAGCTTGTTGTAATGGTGTTGTATGAGCTAGGGATCGGTTGAGAAAGTCCGCACTATTCACCTTAGATGTAAGCTCTAGAATTGCATCTATGATGATTAGATCTTCGGAAAAGGAGAATAGTCCTTCCGCAGCTTCCATCTTAGCTTCGGAAGATTGAAGTTGCTTTTCCAAGGCTTTAACTTTTGCTTCGGAAGCTTGAGGGAATGCACTATTTGTCCTAACTGTTTCAGTTGTTGGGCCATCAGTCCTCATTTTCCATTCGAAATCAATCTCAGGTTCCATAGGGCCCTTAGGTTGACCAACTTCTTCCACATAGGTAGAAGGTGCATTTATCCTTTGAAGTTCTTCACCTCCAAAGTACGTTATAGCCGCATCAGGGCTGGGCTGATTTAAAGAGATCCCATCAGGAACTTGGAGAAGATCTTGTTGAGATATCTGAGCATCCTTGTGTCCATTTGTAAGATAATTTGAGGAGGCTCAGGAAAAATTGTTGCTTTGGGATCCGGGTATCTTAAAGTTAGAGAAGTTAAAGCTTGGCTTTGTGGCTCCACATATGTTTGTCTCTGAACACTCTCCCCTTTTTTGGTAGCATCATCTTGAGAGCTGGATGAGCTAGAGGAAGAGGTCAATAAGACCTGAATAGGTACATGCCTTACAAATCTCTTAATCTGTTTCTTAGCTAGTTGAGCCTTGAGATTTTCAATCTCAAGTTGTTGAGTGGTGGACCTATCCTCTAAAGTCTTAACCTTTAATTCAAGATTTGTGACATTAGAAAGTAGGTCTTGAATGGTGAGTTTCAGACTTCGCTCATCTTCTTTTGAAGAATCATGGGGATATAAGATAATATACCTTGTATATTCATCCTCACCACCATATATGGTTTCTTGACATCCTAGTTCCCCTTGCCAAATGATGTCTCTTTCAGAGGCATCAAAAGACACGGTTGCCGTAGAATCAGACTCAGGAATGTTACCACTGCCTTGAGGATCCAATGAGGCTCCTTCAGTAGTGGCAAGTGAATCTACATGAGTCCCCTTCACATCAGTGGGACTCACCTCAGTTAGTTTTTGTTAATGGGGGATAGAGATAAGAGGTCCCTCTAGGCTTTATTGATCCATAAAATGGTATTAGGGATCAACTTCATTGCCATGAAGAGACTTAATTTCCTCATCCGTTGTACCAAAATAGTCTAAGTGTTTGGTTTTGGTTGCACCAGCCTTTCTAAATCCAACACAAAGCTAGGAAATATTCATAACAAACATAATGATTTTCACAAACACATGTATAAGAAGGCACACTTGTTCAACTTTACTAAATATTCAACCTTCATTCACCATTTCTAATCAATTACCATAAAGTACATATTAAGTTATGCAATTCATGAATAAATGTTCCAACACACATGGTTTTCCAACATAATGTAGTTGTAACGCCCACAAGATTCAACATTTCATCAAATTAAGCAAGCACAAACCACCATTATAGAGGCAATCATAGTTTTTTAATGAGCATTGACATAAACATCACCAAAGGTTTCATACAACATGTCAAAGTATGCTAAGATTTACCTAATCTATGTGATTAAGAGTGTTTAGCCCATGGGGCTTACAAAAACCACAACCAAACTCATAGAATTGGAAGAAAATTTGGCAGAACTAGATGCTTTCAAACCGAAATGAGTAGAGGTAGGTAGTGTGATGATGAATCTTCCTTGAAACTACTTGATCTTCAATGTTAGTCTTCAATCTTCAAAGATCTGCCCAAAATCAACTAAGAGACTTGAGAGAACTAGGGTTTTGTGTGAAAAAGGTAATTAGGTAATACCATGTAACTGGACCGAATATAGTTGTGTCTTCTAAACATGATTGTGTTGCCAGTTAGAAATCATACAAACCTATTAGACAAACACAGTTGTGTTCAAATTGACCAAAATTGAGACAGTAAGTTTTTCGTCATAAGCTTCTTCAGATCTTGAGCTCTTTTCACAAAAATCACCAAGTTTTCACCAGGCATTACAATAATCAATTAAAACATAAATAAGTGACTCATATTGAGTTTCTAACCCAAAATCACCAAAAATTTAGGGGAATTTGTAAAATTAACATGTATAATTATTAACATATCAAATATACCCACACTTGAACTTTGCTTGTCCTCAAGCAAATTCTCATACAATAGTTAGTTAGGGATCCAAACTCATATATAGATCGTCAAGAACTTCAACAGTAGAAAAGGGGAACCAAATGAGTCAAGCATCTTTTTTTTATATTTGGCAATAACCACTTAAACGTAAATGTTTATTAAATTTCTTTTATGCATGGGCTTTGAACTCTCGTAAAAATTCACTCAACACTCATTTATTTATATGTGCAGAAGTAGAAGTGAATCACTCATAGCCAATCAATGGAGCAACATAATCATAAGCTTACAAATGACTCAAATCTCCATCAAATAACATAAGAAAATGTACAAATCGATCAAGAGGACTTTTAAGGGTTGTATCAGGGCTTGGGTTTAAGGTGTGGATAGTTGGGAAAAGTGGCTAAATGGTTAAAATCCAGAATCGTTTGATGCTAATGCATACTAATATAAATAATAAACCGAAAAAATTGACAACTAATGAAAATATTCGATAAATAAGCTCATAGTATGATTCTTGTTTCCAAATCACAAAATTGCTATTCCTTTGTTCTTTCTTCCCTAATATGAAATAACAATGCAAATACAATAGTATTTCTTTCTTTATATTCTCTCTTTATTTTCTTTAATTTTTTCTCTTATTATTATTATTATTTTTTCTTGTTTTCTTCTTCTTTTTCCTTAAGACACATAAAATCAAAATCAAAATTTTTGCTAGGGACCGTATACGTACGAAGTACTTACAGATTCTGCGTGAAACCAGATCAAATAGTGCGGAATCCTATTTGATTGGCGATCCAATCAGTGAGAACGATAACCCGATCGATACAACAATGAACTAAACGTTAAGAATGAATAGGAATCGATCAAGATCAAACTTTGAAGTTGGATTGGCTGTTTAGGACGCTCTAGACGGCTAGAGTTTATGTATATTCGAAGTATCTCTGAAAGTGTTCAAAGTGTTCAAAAAGTTTTGTTTGTCCACGAATTAAGTGGTATTTATAGTTTTGTAGTTTCTATTCGTACGACTAAACCATTAGCATGGTTTAGTCATGCGACTGAATCATGCGATTGAGTCATACGCATGACTGAAGGCCCAATCTTGCGACTGAGTCAATCTTATGTCTTATTCATACGACTGATCCAGTCTCCTGGTTCAGTCGTTCGACTGGTCCAAAAGCATGATATATTCAGGCGTATGGTCCATAAGTATGGTCCATTAGCATGAATACTCACCTGACTTACTTGAACACATTACTTATCATTATTGACTAAGAACTATGTACAACATCCTCAAACCTATATAAGAAGTTCATACATATGAATCAAAGATAAATGAACATCAAAGCATATATCATACTACATTACATCATCACATTATACATATGTAGGACATGAAAGATTTTTACATTTAAGCATATAAACTAGGAACATCATGTATCTACAAACTCCTCCTTGGACCTAGTTTACCCTATTGTCTAACATTCTTCATATGTTCTTGAAACTTCTTGTACTTCTCTTCTCTTATGACTCCAGCGTGTATCTCAAATGCAAAACAGAGTTGTATAACATGTTAAAACTATAGAGCTTGTACAATATCTTGTGTGTCATAGAACAGTGGCCACTTGTATAGAGTGTTGACTGAAGGAATTGATCTGCCCAAAATACATATTAAATTGATGTGGCTAATGTAATATGATCCAAGTCGGGCCATACCTAATAACAAGCCAAACAAACACCAATAAGTATTTATTGACTGAAGGAATTGATCTGCCCAAGATACATATTAAATTGATGTGGCTAATGTAATATGATCCAAGTCGGGTCATACCCAATAACAAGCCAAACAAACACCAATAAGTATTTATTCGTTGATAAGATCATACAAATAAATAATGACACCAATTTAGAAAATGGGTTTTCTAAAACATTGCCTTTGTAAATGAACAACATTATATGGATAATTTGTTCATAAGAAATTAGTTGTTTTATTATTTAA
>BJCM01255468.1:0-11036 GCA_018326385.1 Flaveria bidentis
ATTTGTCAATTTTGAACTGGATTCCTTTTGCAGGAACAAAGGTATTGCAAGGCAATTCAGTGCACCAAGAACTCCACAACAAAATGGGGTTGCTGAAAGAAGAAACAGAACTCTCATTGAAGCAGCCAGAACAATGCTAGCTGATTCACAATTGCCCATCACTTTTTGGGCTGAGGCTGTGAATACTGCATGTAATGTTCAAAACAGAACATTAATTGTCAAAGAATATTGTTGGGTATTCTACCTATGAAAAAAATGAAGATTTCCAATATTATTGAAGTTGAAGACTTGAAGAAAAAAGCAACAAAAATATTAGTCTAGGGTTTATTTTGTAATTATTATAATTGCTAGATTAGTATAAATAACAACATATATCATCCATGTAAAAGTTAATAATTCTACACCAAGGGTGGGAATTAATTCATCAATAATATTATTATATCATCATCATACATGGATGATGATTTCAACATCAAAGCAATAAACATTAAACTTTAAACACATTGTGTTCATCATGTTCTTCATCATCATTATTAGTATTTTGGCATCTAATCATTCAAGTTTTATTATCATCAATTTGATTCTTAAGATCCAAGCTCATTGTTCCCGTTCATATCGAAAACACACAATTGGTATCAGAGCTGGAGTTGATGGATTCATATTGATTTTGATGAGATTTCATGAATAGATTGCTAAAATCATTGAAGATCTGAAGAAAATAATTCAACAATCAATTCAACAATACAAGATCCAATGTTGAACTTGTTCACAACCGCGGTTGCTGAAGGATGAATACAGGTGTGTCTCGGTCTTCATTCACTGTTGTCCACACTCGCGGAAGGAACGGATGTGCTAGGCGTGAAGAAAATACTGTCAAATAGGATTGCGGCCGAGGGTATGCTCGAATGAAAGAGGCTGTCGTAAGTGGCCTTTGCGGCCACATTAGGGATGCCAAATTAGGGTTTGCAACCTAGAGTTGCAAATGGGCTCGAATTAGGGTTTGCAACCTAGGGTTTCAAATGGGCTCGTGAACACCATTGGGTTTGTTACTTGGGCTCCATCATTAAAACAAAGAGAAAAGGTGGACTCGGATTTATTTGTTTGGGCCGCCAACATCAAAAAGAAAAGGTGGACTCAGATTTAATTGTTTGGGCCGCCAACATCAAATAGAAAAGGTGGACTTGGATTTACTTGTTTAGGCCGCCAAAATAAAAAAATGGATTAGGGTTTTAGCTTAAAGCTCTAAAAGAAAGCTATAACCACAAATCAAAAACAAAAAAAAAATTGGTTGTTCTAAAGTTTTGAAGATCTCGCTTCCGCATCAACAACAACATTCTTAGCTTTGAACAACTATTCAACAAAATCAACATCAAGCTTCAATTCACATCGGAAATCTACAATTTAAGGGGAATATTGTTGGGTATTCTACCTAAGAAGAAATTGAAGATTTCCAATATTATTGAAGTTGAAGACCTGAAGAACAAAAGCAATAAAAATATTAGTCTAGGGTTTATTTTGTAATTATTGTAATTGCTAGATTAGTATAAATAGCAACATATATCATCCATGTAAAAGTGAATAATTCTACACCAAGGGTGGGAATTAATTCATCAATAATATCATTATATCATCATCATACATGGATGATGATTTCAACATCAAACTTTAAACACATTGTGTTCATCATGTTCTTCATCATCATTATTATTATTTTGGCATCTAATCATTCAAGTTGTATTATCATCAATATGATTCCTAAGATCCAAGCTCATTGTTCCCGTTCATATCGGGAACGCACAAAAACCCATACACATCACCCTAAACATAACCTGCCCAAAATCCTAACCCCACCCAATCGCACACAACACATACATACAGGTACACTATAACACCCGGTTATTTATCCCTTTTGAAGCCGACGAATGAAGAAAAGAAAATAAAGTCCAAAGTCGAGGGACCAAACTCGCCAACGGGGGAAAGATTGGAAATGTGGTAATATGTGTAGGGAGAGGGCATCCATACTCTCCCCACACACTTACATTTCAGCCAAGAAAGGAAGAGAAGAGAAAAAGAAGAGAAGTGTTGGTTCGGGTTGGTTCGAGTGGCCAAAATTGTTGAGAAGCGAGTCAAATCGAAGGTCTTCTCGTCGTGGTTATTTTTGTGAGTTCTAGGACCCCTCTTTTACTTGTTTTCAAATGATTTTGTGGCTGGAACACATCTGAAGTCATGTTTTCGTGTGTGTATGCTTGACCCATTTGTGTATGAGTATGTGTGTGTATGATGCGTTTGAGTCTTGATTGTGAGCTTGTGTGTGCTTGAATAGTGTTGTGGTATGCATCCCTAAGGTTTAGGATGGTCGATTTAGGCTCAAAATGGGTTTAGATGAGTTTGGAGGCCGAAAACCGTCGGCTATAGTCAGGATGAACTGCATTCTGCATCAGCTAGGGTTTCGCGACCGACTGGAGGGAGAATGAAGGCCATTCGGCCGATTAGGGGGAGAATGAAGGCCATTCGGCCGATTAGGGAGGGAATGAAGTCCATTCGGCCGATTAGGAGGAGAATGAAGGTCCAGTCACCCAAATGAAGGTCAAGTCACCCGAATGAAGGTCCAGTCACCCGAATGAAGGTCCAGTCACCCGAATGAAGGTCCAGTCACCCGAATGAAGGTCCAGCCACCCGAATGAAGGGTCAGTCGCATGGAGGCCATGCGACTGGAGAGTGTCCATACGCCCAAATAGGGTTGTTGCACCCGAGGAGAAGTGTAGTTTAACTTCTGACTTTCGGGAGAAAGTATAGATGTAAGTTTTGACGTAAAGGTTTCCGTAAGTTCTTGTAAGGTGACGATCGAGGCCTTAGAGAAAATGTAGGGCATAATGATGATGATGTTGCATGTTTATGCATGATGCATGTTATGTATGTATGATGTTACCATGTATGACGTGTTGACTGTGCATGTTAATGTTACTTATTGTGATGTATGTTTACCTTTTCTGTGGCTTTATGTGTTATGATAATGAATGAAATGAAGTATTACGTAACGTAAAGTGGAAGATAATGAAAAGTGAAAGATGATGCATGCATGCATTAATGAATGATGAAAGTAACGAAAGTCTTGCGAGTATTGGATATCGGGACACACCATTAAAGGTGTTAGCCCAACGTTGTGTGGGTTCGCTACCCTGGGAGGATGCACATCGGGGTCCTTCTCTGTGATCGACCATTTATATAAAACCTCTACCGCTTACCTCTAATATTGTGGCACCATGTTTAGTTGTCTGTTTATAGACTTCGGCCCAGTAGCTAAATAGTTCGGGGTGTAGCATATGGTATCCGTACGTAAGATATCCGATGCGCAAGAAAAGATATAAAGATGAATGAACGAATGAAGAAGATAATATAACTATTACCTTTGTGTACGTATGATGTATGATTGCATGAAAGAAAAGTATGTTTTATCTTATAAAACTAGAACTCACTCAGCAACGCTGACTTTGATGTGTTTCCCGTTGGCAGGTAATGATTGCTGAGGATGGCACGAGGTGACTACTCAGCTCTTTTGGGATGGCATCCATTTTATTTAACGCTTTTGTGATGTAATGCAACAATGTATTTTGTAACTGATTGACACTGTATTATTTGGCAAAAGTTTTTATAATGAAATGAGATGTCATTTTTGAATGATTCCGCTACAATATTTTCATGAGGCAAATGTAATTATATGTTTTATGTGCGACGAGGATCCAACTATGAGCGTCCCGAAAACGGGGCCTTACATACACACCCAACACAACAAAAGCAGTTTCAAATGCATTTCCATCCCCAAAATCGGTTAAAACGTGTAACAGAGGAAGGTTCTAGAACTCACCTTAGTAGCCTCCTTGGGTAAAGCTTCTCACAAACCAGCTTGCTACGAGTTCACACCTAGAAACCCACTAGAAATCGACTCTTGCACTAGATATTCAAATAAAACCCGAAAGATTCTGCCCTTTCTCCCTTTTCTCTTTCTCTGATCCGATTGGAAGATGAGTATGGGAGAGGGGTGTGTGCGGCCATGCCCCTTTACACCCACTTTTCCCAAAATTGTGTTTGTTTTGGCATATTTTACCCTTTAACTTGGGTAAAATGCCTTTCCCCTTTTTTTCTTTCTTTTTCTTCTTTCTTTGGCTTTTAAAATGATGATAATAACCGGGTGTTACAAGTCCACCCCCTTATATAGGTTTCGTCCCTGAAACTTATCATCCCTTGAACAAATATGGGTAATGCTGTCTCATCTTTTCTTCAGTCTCCCACGTAGACTCAGATCCCTTTCTGTGCTTCCACTGTATGCGCACAAGGGGAGCCACTTTATTCCTCAACCTCTTCTCTTTAATGATCGCCACCGGCTGCTCCACATAATTGAGCCGTTCATCTACCTCGATATCTTTTAGTGGTACAACCATATCCTTGTCTGCCAAACATTTCCTCAGATGAGATACATGGAATGTCGGATGAATTCCACTTAACTCCTCTAGTAACTCCAGTCTATAGGCCACCTCTTCTACTCGAGCAATGATTTGGAAAGGCCCTAGGCTTAACTTGCCTCACTTTTTGAACCGAATGATAAAGGTGAGACTTTCAACATAACTCTATCACCCACCTGGAACTCAATCGGTCTACGTCATTTATCAGCATATGACTTTTGCCTATCGTTAGCTGCCTTCCTGAAGGCCTTGATCCTTTCCAACTTCTCAGACGTAGCCTCAACCACTTCAACGTTACCTAACTCTTTATGGCTGATATCACCCCAACAAAAGGGTGTCCTACATCTCCTACGGTATAGCATCTTATAAGGAGGCTTACCGATACTGGCATGATAACTGTTGTTATATGAGAACTCAGCTAACGGTAAGTGGTCATCCCAACTTCCTCCAAAATCAATGACGCATGCCTAAAGCATATCTTCCAGCGTCTGAATGGTCCTTTCCGATTGACCATCTGTCTGAGGATGATAAGCCGTGCTAATATGTAACCTCGTCCCCATTGCGTCGTAGAATTTCTTCCAAAATTTAGATGTAAACCGGGTGTCACGATTAGACACAATAGACACCGGCACACTATGACAGTTACAATCTCTTTAATGAACAGATTCGCCAACCTCTCGGATGAATATATCTCACGAATCGGTAGGAAGTGGGCACTCTTTGTCAAACGATCAACTATCACCCATATTGCATCATAACCTCGCGCAGTACGCAGTAACTTCGTAATAAAGTCCATGGTGATATGCTCCCACTTCCACTCTGGTATATCCAATGTTAGATCTTTCCGTACGGCTTTTGGTGCTTGACCTTCACCTGTAAGCAAGTAAGGCATTTACTCACATGCTCCACCACATCGCGCTTCATACCCGGCCACCAATAGTCTTTCTTCATGTCTTGATACATCTTTATAGCACCGGGATGAATGGAGTATCAGGTCTTATGAGCTTCGTCCATAGTCCTCCCACGTAAATCCCCGTAACGAGGAATCCACATTCGTCTGAATCGGGTTCTAACACCGAGTGTGTTTTCACCCAACTCCGCAACCAGACCTCTCATTCTTTCAGAGTTAAGATGATCTTCCTTCAATGCCTCATCTTGAAACTCCTTGACCTACTTCATTACATCAGAGGTCATGACCAACTGGTAAGCCTTCACCCGAATTAGCTCAGGTCTCTCCTTTCGGCTAAGGGCATCTGCCACCACGTTGGCTTTGCCCGGATGGTAATGGATATCGCAATCATAATCCTTTATGAGCTCCAACCATCTCCTGTGCCTCATGTTCAAATATTTCTGCTCGAAGAAGTACTTCAAGTTCTTGTGGTCAGTGAATATGGTGCACTTCGTCCCGTAAAGGTAGTGCCTCCATATCTTTAACGTGAAGACCACGACTGCTAGCTCTAAGTCATGAGTAGGATAGTTAACCTTATGAACTTTCAACTGTCAGGATGCATAGGCTATAACTTTTCCTATCTGCATTAACACACATCCCAACCCCTAGTAGAAAGCATCAAAATAAACCACCAAAACTTCACTTCCATCGGGTAACGACAAAACAGGAGCTTGAGTTAATCTCGCCTTTAACTCCTCAAACGCCTTCTCTTGAGCTTGACCCCATACAAACTTTACATCCTTACGAGTCAACTTAGTTAGTGGAGAATCGATCTTAGAGAAGTCTTGAATAAATCTTCTGTAATAGCCCGCCAAACCCAAGAAACTACGAATATCGGATGGCATCTTTGGAGACTTCCATTGCGTCACCGCCTCCACCTTTACCGGGTACACCAAAATCCCATCAGGATTTACCACGTGACCCAAGAACTGAACCTCACGCAACCAGAACACGCACTTGGAGAATTTAGCATACAACTTCGCCCTTCTCAACGTCTCCAACACCGCTTGAATGTGACCGACATGCTCATTCTCGCTCTTTGAATAAATCAGGATATCATCAATAAACATAATCACTGATTTATCCAACATCGGCCGACAAACTCGATTCATCAAGTGCATAAAAGTAGCTGGTGCGTTCGTCAAACCAAAAGACATAACAAGAAACTCGTAGTGTCCATAGCGCGTGCGAAAAGTTGTCGTAGGGATATACTGCTCTTTCACCTTTAATTGATGGTAGCCAGATCAAAGATCTATCCTCGAGAACCAACTGGAACCTTGAAGCTTATCAAACAAATCATCAATTCTCGGTAACGAGTATCGGTTCTTTACCATCAACTTATTCAGCTGACGGTAGTCGATACACATCCTCATGCTTCCGTCATTCTTCTTCACAAATAAGACTGGAGCACCCCAAGGAGAGATACTCGATCGAATGAACCCCTTATCAAGGAACTCCTGCAGTTGCTCCATCAACTCCTTTATCACAGTCGGAGCCAACCGATACGATGCCTTAGCAACAGGTTGTGCACCTAGTATCAAGTTGATCCGAAACTCGATCTCCTGGTCAGGTGCCACTCCTGGTAAGTCTTCGGGAAATACATCTAGAAAGTCAGACATAACCGGTACATCAAATAGTTGTGGTATTGGTGTGTCCACATCCTTTACATAGGCCAAGTAGGCGCTACATCCACGCCTCATGCATCTTCCCGCCACCACCATCGAAATCACTTTCGGGACCGTAGTGACTCGATCACCATAAACCATCACCAGACTCCTATCAGGCGCTGTCAAACGAATCATCTTCTTGCGACACATAATGTTCGCCTCGTAGTCCGCCAACCAATCCATTCCTAGGACTACGTCAAACTCGCCTAAGGTCATCACGAGTGGTCTAACAGGAAACTTGTGACCTTCTAATTCCACGTCACAACCTTCTATCATCTCAGAAATTCTAGTAGACTTACCTATGACAGTTTCTACATCGAAGGGCTTATCAATACTTCTACTCCTAATGGACCACTTAGCACAAAATGCAGCAAAAATGAAACTCCTACTAGCACCGGATCAAATAATACATATGCAAGAGTTTGGTATACTAGAAACGTACCTGACACCATATCGGGGTCCATCCTAGCCTCCTCCCGAGTCATCGTGAAAGCTCAGGCCCTTGCCTTCTGCACTTCAGTCCCAACAATCTTTTTCGCACCGGAACTCTTAGCCCTCGGCTTCTTGCAGTCCCTGCTCATGTGAGCCTTTCCACCACAGTTAAAACATTTGGCCGCATGACAATCCTTTGCTATATGCCCCGTCCTCCCACACTTGAAGCATAAATTTGATCCCAACCTACATTCTCCGATATGGTCCTTTCCACATTTGCCACACCCCTTCGACCCCGCACCAGGTGTGACCACACGGCAGTCAACCACCAGTGCACTCTTGTTACTCGTCAGGGCACCACCCCGACCAAACCTTTTCCCATTCCAATTCCGGTCACCACCACCCTTCTTGCTCAACTCAACCACCACCACCCCTCGCTCGTCATACAACCTTCCTGCCAAATCAACCGCCAACCTAAACGTGCTCAGTAGGGCAGCGATCATGTGCCTACGGATATCCGCCGGCAAGCCCTGGATGTACCTCTTAATCTTTCATGATAGAGGCGTCACTTAATCCAGCACCATCCGTGCCATCTCATTAAACTTCGTGGTGTATTGCTAATGTGTTATGGTTCCCGCCTCCGGCTGAAGGAACTCCCTTTCCACCTTATCCATTTCCCTATGAGGACAGAACTCCTCGATCACCAACTTCTTCAACTCCGGCCACCTCATTCTTCCAATGGCCCGACTACCCTCAGCTCGGACAATATTGTCCCACCAGCACAAAGTTGAGTCCATGAATGAGTGGGTAGCGAACTTCACTTTCTCGTCTTCCCGACACTGGCTGATATCGAGAACAACTTCCATCTCTCTCACCCACCGGTGAGCGGCAGTAGCACTGCCATTACCATCAAAAGTAGGGGGCTTGTATCTTTGAAATGCCCTGTAGTTACAGCCTCGTGCCATCTCCTACACAGACTCTTCTTCCGTCTTAGTTTCCAGTTGCTCCTGTCCTCTCGAGGACCTGTTCTTCTCTTTCCAATCTCCTTCTCGTACAGCCTTTATCACTTCGGTCACCACAGACGGTAAGATCGCCTGCATGACCTGATGCACCTCTTCAACAACAGCCTCTTTCACTGAGGCCCTTAAGTTAGCACTCTAGTCTCCGCCCTCTGGGTGAGGGGTCTCGGGTTCTTCATGAACCATCTTTCGGCTCTAGGCCTTCCTCTTTTGGCCCGCGGTTCAGCACCACGTCCACCACGACCTCCACCACGCGAAGCTTTCGATGATCTACCACCGACTATCCTCTAACACACTGAAAGATTCAAACACCAACATGGTCATTCAAGGGAACAGCTTAGTTTATGTCATGTATATTAAGTCCCTAATTACAGTGGCCAGTTGTGACTGGCCACTTACTTTACTCTTCATACCCCAAGCATTTCCTATTCTGACTACATCAGTATCTAAATCTACAAACAACACACAAACCACATTACATGTGCACGTAATACCGATTAACATTAAAGAAAATACCTGATGGCACGTAGCTACTCAGACTGGCATCCCTTCCCCTTCCGTCCAATTTTAAATTTAAGTTAAGGTTTTATTTTGAAATTTTACTCGTTTCACTTAAACATATATTTTTATTAACTTGAATAAAACATTGTAGCGGAAACATTAAAAACAACATTCCATTTCCTTATAATAGCTTTTGCAAAATAATACATCGTTATCAAATTACAAAACACTTGTTGCATTACATCACAAAAACATTATAAAAATGGATGCCATCCAAAACAAGCCAAGTAGCCGCCCCGTGTCATCCTCAGCAACATTTACTGCCAACTAGAATCACATAAAAATCAGTGTTGTTGAGTGAGTTCTAGTTTTATAATTAAAATACTTTACTTTCCATTTAAAACCGTTCTTTAATACCATGTGTGTTCATACCTCATACGTACAAATAGATAATCTTATTATTATCTTCATCATCGTTCATCGCATGTTACTCATTATCATTCATTCCTTTTCATTTGTATCGTTCATTCCATACATACATCATTAATCTTTACTTTCATTCGGACCAATGCCATGTGCTTCACCCCACCGTCATGCATAAAGCGGGTACTAGGCCGAAGTCTATAAATAGACTCCCATACATTGTGCCCAGTGGCCTGACCACAGTACCGAGGTAAGCGGTAAGGATCCCATATGTATGGTCAATCGCACGGATTAGACCCTAATGTGCATCCTTCTAGGGTAGCTAACCCATACACAGTTGAGCTAACACCCTTCATTGGGTGTGAACCTCCATACATTGCTTGCAAGACTTTTCTTACATTCGTTCATTCACTGATGCATGTATTCATCTTTCTTTACATTCCTCTTTTCATTATCTTCCACTTTACATTACATAATACTTTCATTTCATTCATTAATATTCAACGTAAAGCCATAGGAAAATAATCATACAAAATAAGGAACATAAACATGAACATTCAAAACATCACCGAACAAGGCACCATCATACATACATAACCCATCACATCCTCTATGACCTCAAAAAGTCAACTTACTTAATCCCCGGGAACATCCCAAGTCAAAGCCTACATTTACACTTTTCCCCAGAAGCAGAAAATATTCTAAGTCCTTTCGGGCGCATGAAGAAGACTTAGGCGTATGGAGAGCTTCCAGACGCATGAACACTATAGGGCCTATGGACCCTTAGTCGCATGGCCTCCAGTCGCATAACTTTCAGGCGCATGACCTTTAGTCGCATGACTTTCAGGCGCATGACCTTCAGTCGCATGCCTTTCAAGCGCATGCCTTTTAGGTGCATGACCTTTAGTCGTATGCCTTTCAGGCACATGAACTTCAGTCGCATGCCTTTCGCTCGTATGGCCCCCAGTCGTATGACTTCGGTCGCATGACTTCCAGTCGCATGAGGAATTTCCCAGTCGCATGAGCCCTAACTGGGCGTAGAAGCAATCTCATTCGTGCCAGAACAACAGATTACAGTCCCCGAACCTTCCCTAACCTGTTCTAAGCTTATACTAACCATCCTAAGCCTTAGAAACCCATACGCATCACCCTTCAAACATAAGCTGCCCAAAATCCGAACCCCACCCGATCGCACACAACACATACATATGGGTACACACCCAACACAACAAAAGCAGTTTCAAATGTATTTCCAGACCCAAAATCGGTTAAAACATGTAAAATAGGGGGGGTTCTAGAACTCACCGCCTCCTCGGGTAAAGCTTCTCACAAACCTGCTTGCTTCGAGTTCACACCTAGAAACCCACTAGAAATCGACTCTTGCACTAGATCATCAAAGAAAACCCGAAAGCTTCTGGCCTTTCTCCCTTTTCTCTTTCTTTGATCCGATTGGAAGATTGGTATGGGAGAGGGGTGTGGGCTGCCATGCCCCTTTACACCCACATTTTTCCAAAATTTTGTCCTTTTTGGCATATTTTACCCCTTAACTTGGGTAAAATATCATTTTCCTTTTTTTCTTTCTTTT
>BJCM01255484.1:0-12520 GCA_018326385.1 Flaveria bidentis
ATGAACAATGCTTCCCCAATGGGTGAAGTATCATGCTTTCTTTCCAAAGCTGATGGTGATGAGTCAACACTATGGCATAAACGAATGTGTCATGTAAATTTTAAGACAATGAATAAATTGGCTAAAATTCTTTCCAAAGTTGATGGAGATGAGTCAAAACTATGGCATAAACGAATGTGTCATGTAAATTTTAAGACAATGAATAAATTGGCAAAAAATAACTTGGTACATGGTTCGCCTAAAAAGGAATTTTTCTGCAAAGACAACTGTGTTGCATGCCTGAAAGGGAAGCAACACAGGGCATCTCATAAATCCAAAGTTATTAACTCTATCACCACTCCATTATACTTATTGCACATGGATCTATTTAGTCCCACAAGTATAATGAGCATTGGAAGGAAATCATACTGCCTTGTGATTGTTGATGATTTTACAAGATTAACATGGGTAAGATGAAACTGATGAAACACTAAAATCTTTTATTCTTAAAATAGAAAATCAAATTGATCACAAGGTTAAGATAATCAAAATTGATCAAGGGACTGAGTTTAAGAACTTCGTTCTTGACTCATTCTGTAACTCAAAAGAGATTGCTAGACAATATAGTGCTCCCAAAACTCCTCAACAAAATGGTGTTGTTGAGAGGAGGAACAAGACACTTATTGAAGCTGCTCGAACTATGTTAGCTGATTCCAAACTACCTCTAACATTCTAGGCAGAGGTAGTCAGCACTGCATGCTATGTGCAGAACAAAAATCTTGTAGTTAAGCCACATGGAAAAACCCCGTATGAGCTATGGAACAAGAGACCACCGTTCATTGGCTTTCTAAGGTCCTTTGGCTGCATGTGTACCATACTTAACACAAAGGACAATTTGGCAAAATTTACTGAAAAGTTAGATGATGCTATCTTTGTTGGATACTCCTCTAGCTCTAAAGCTTATAGAGTATACAACATCAAGAATCAACAATTTGAGGAATCATCCAATATTGTTGTTAATGAGCACACTCCTTGTGTTAGGGGGAATGAACCTGATCATATTTTTGACTTAGAATTATTTTCAAACTATTCTAAACCATCTTGTGAGAATGTTTTAACTGGAACAAGTACTCAAGGAAATTTTGAAGATACCTAATTGTTTGAGTTACCCAGACCTATTCCAAGTTCTCCAAGTGCTACAACAAATCAAGCTTCCACTATTGGCAGATCTGACAGCATAACTATCTCAACGAATAGTGGAGCTTCAACTAATGAATCACCTGTTGTTCCTTAAAGTTCATCTGGTGACCCTGCACAACACCAAGTTGATGGAAGTAGCATCTTGAAGGAATAGGCAACTGTTAATGCTACTTCACAGCCAACAAATGATGATGTTTCTCATTTATTCAATCAGTCCTCATTAAATGAATTTGAAACAAGATCTGGACAAAGTGTTCTAGCTCCTAAGCAAAATTTGTCCAATCTAGATCTATCATTGCAACTGGAAGTGATTCGTCGTCTACAAATTCACAACACTCATCTAGCTGAGAACATCATAGGGGATGTCTCTGAAGGTGAGAGAACAAGAGGACAAACTCATCAAGGGAATGTCTGCCTGTACTCATGCTTCTTATCCCAGAAGGAATCCAAGAAGGTAGAAGATGCCTTGAAAGATAGTAGTTGGGTTGAATCGATGCAAGTGGAGTTGCTTCAATTCAAAAGACAAAAGGTTTGGAACCTATGTCTGGTACCATTTGGTCAAGTACCTATAGGCACCAAATGGGTTTTCAAAAACAAGAAAGATGACAAAGGCTTGATTATCAAGAACAAGGCAAGATTGGGGGTTCAAGGATACACTCAAGAGGAAGGAATTAATTATACTAATGTCTTTGCACCTGTTGCAAGACTTGAGGCAGATAGGTTCTTCCTTGCTTATGCTGCATCCAAGAATTTCACTGTTTAGCAACTTGATGTAAAGTGTCTATTTCTATATGGGGATATATATATGGAAGTCTACGTATGGCAGACTCATGGATTTGAAGATCCACATCACCCCAACTATGTGTGCAAATTTGATGAAGCTCTGTATGGGCTGCACCAAGCACCTAGGTTGTGGTATGAGACTTTGTCTCAGTTTCTTCTGAAGAATGGTTACACTAGAGGTACCATTGATAAGACTTTTTTCATAAGGAGGTCTGGAAAGTACATCTTGCTTGTTCAAGTCTATGTTGATGACATCATATTTGGTTTCTCAAATGACCAAATGTGTAAAGACTTTGAAAGCATCATGAAGAAGAAGTTTGAGATGAGTTCCATGGGAAACATGGACTTTTTCCATGGAATTCAAGTGAAGCAATTGAAGGAAAGGTTATTCATCAATCAATCTAAGTATGTCAATGACATCTTAGAAAGATTCGACATCAAAGATTGCAAGTCAGTCAAGACACCCATTCCCAGAAACCATAATCTTTGTCCTGATTCTGAGGGGGAGGATACTGATCAACATCGGTATAGGGAAATTATTGGTTCTCTGATGTATCTCATAGCAAGTAGACCTGATATCATGTTTGCTACATGCATTTGTGCAAGATATCAGGCTGCTCTAAAGGTGTCTCACCTAGCTGTTGCCAAAAGAATCCTCAAATACCTTAAAGGAGCACCTAAATTAGGTCTTTGGTATCCAAGGAACAATAATTTTAATCTCTATGGATACTCTAATAGTGATTATGGTGGCTGTAACATTGACAAGAAATCAACATCAGGAAGATGTCAATTTCTTGGTGGAAGGATCATCTCATGGCAATGCAAGAAACAATCTTGTGTCTCTACATCAACTGCTAAAGCTGGAATACATTGCTACTGCAAGTTGCTGTGCTCAGTTGCTTTGGATTCAAAACTAGATGATAGACTATGGATTCAACTTTATAAGCACTCCTATCCACATTGACAATAACAGTGTTATCTCCATCACTGAAAATCCGGTAAAGCACTCCAAGACAAAGCATATTGATATCAAGTATCATTTCATTAGAGATATTCATGAGAAAAATCTAATCAAGCTATTCAAAGTTGATTCAAATGAACAATATGTTGATTTGTTCACCAAAGCTTTTGATGAACAGAGATTTAAGTATCTCATTACATCCATTGGGATGATTAACATTGATTAGTCTGCCTCTTTTCAAAACCTTTTTAAATATGTAATGTCTTATGTCAATGCAATCTAAGCACTTTTAAAAAAGGTCTCTCTTTGAAATTTTTACTAAGTATAAATTCTTTAGAAGAGGAATTAACCCTCGGAAGATGTCATGTATATCTTCCGAAGCAAAATTCCTCCAAGGAAAATTTTCTTCTCGGAAGAGTTTTTATTCTCGAAAGAAGTGATTGATTACATATCAGATCTACTTCCGAAGCTTATGAAAAACTCTCCATTCAGAAAGTAAGCTTTACTCTTCGAAATAGAATTCTACCTTCGGAAGTAAATATTGCCTTCGGAAGACAAATTACCTTTGGAAGTAGTTTATACTCGGAAGAAAGACTTTACTATGTAACGAAAATCTATTGGGCCCCACACTGTAAAAAGTAAAGATTTTGTTAATGATGTCGGATAATTTAACTGAACAAAAACCTTACCGCCCCTGTCAAATCTCCCACTAAAACATCACAGCATCTTATCCAAACCCCTTCTACTGCTATTTCACCTTCTTTTAAATAATCCCGACTACTTACTTTCATCTTCTTACCATATTTAACTGCCCTAAAAGCTTTCTTCATCCCCAATTTACCCAAGTCCAAACTCATCCACCTTCACCTTTCACAAATGGCACTTAACTGTCAGCACAATCAAGTCGCACTTCTTGATTCCTCAAGAGATGTCGACTTCTCTAAAATCATTTCCTTTCTTACCTAATCATCCTATTAAACTGCCCTGACTATTAATCCCACTGTGTACTCCAATCACATGGCTAAATTTTGGGAAACGGTCAGATTAAAACCCTAAATGGGATTCGTGTAATTCGATCGAGCATTTGTGGCCAGGATTTGGTCATTACTGAGAAACTCATTAGGAAGCCTCTCGAGCTTCATGATGTAGGTGCCCCCATAGAGTTCCCTAAAACATATTCGGGCAACACCTACATCGAAATAGGATATGGTAGAGACGTCAGCAGGTCCAAAGTCTACAAGTTCAACTTCTCATACAACTGGAAGTTCCTGCTGCATGTCATTCTTCATTGACTGTCCAATAAATCTGGGGGATGGGATCAAATTCCATATGAAATAGGGTGCCTAGTTCATGGAATGGTGAGAAGCCTTAGATTCAACTACTTACGATTTGTGCTAAACAATCTCATGGGAAGTCTTTAGTGGGAAACATTCTTCATGTATCCTAGATTTCTGTAGCACATAATCATCTGTGAACTGGACCAGAGTCAGCTTGTCTGTGCAGCTGCTCTAACTGTCCCTCACATGAGGCCGACCATCTTCAAGACCTTGAAGAAAATGTCCACTAATTTCACTGGAAGATACACTACTCTGTTTCCAGGAATGACTGAGCAAATAGCTCCTAGTGACATCCCTGTCAACCCCACAGGTGATGAACCCACACCAACAACTGTCCTTATATTGCCAAACCTACCTTCTCATCCCATCACCATTACATATCAAAGACGCCCCAAACGAACCCTTGTTCAATCTTCTCTGATTGAACAAGCTCCTCCTATTCCATCCAAAAAGACTAGAGTGGAACAATGAGCTCCCACTCAGTCTGAGGTCTCACCATCCTTCACATTTGACCTCAATATGGGTATTGAGTCTCCTCAGTCTCATACCCATAAGCCCGAAACCCAAATTGAAAGCCCTCAGGGTGAGTATCTATATTCCTCTGAGCAGCTAAAAAGGGACAGCCCCACCATAGGCTCAATGTCTGTAGACACTATTCAAGGTCCCAAGTCAATAGGTTTAACCTCTCTATCCTTTACTGACCTTCCCTTCAAAACTGATGAAGAGATTACATCTCTCCATGGCAATGAAGTTGATCTATAACACTTTCTCAAAGATTAATAGAGCCTAGAAAGACCTCTTATCACTAGCCCCCATCAAGAAACCGTTACTGAGGTGAGTCCCACTGATGTGGAGGGGACTCATGCAGATTCGGCTACCACTACAGAAGGTGCCTCAATGGACCTTCTGGATAGTGGTAACATCTATGAGACCGAATCTGTGGCAACCATGCCTTTTGATGACTCTTAAAGAAACATCATTAAGCAAGGGAAACTAGGGTGCCAAGAAACCACATTTGATGGTGAGGATGAACATACCATGTATGTTACCTCATCTCCCTATGATTCTTCAAAAGAAGATGAGGGAAGAATGCAATTCATCATTAAAGACCAATTGTCTAAAGTCTCAAATCTTGAATCTAAGGTTAGGACTTTAGAGGATAGGTCTGCTACTCAGCAACTTGAGATTGACAGTCTCAAGGCTCAACTAGCTGAGAAACATATTGAGAGATCTATCAGGCATGTACCCATTTAGGTCTCCTTGACCTCTTCCTCCAGCTCATCTAGCCCTCAAGATGATGCTACCAAAAAGGGGGAGAGTGTTCAGAGACAAACATCTGAGGAACCATTAAGCCAAACTTCAACTTAAAAATATTCGGCTCCCACTACAACTACTTTTCCTGAGCCATCCCAAGTTGCATTGCAGATAGACTCAAGGATGCTCAGAGATCTCTATAGGCTCTTCTCCAAGTTCCTATTGAGATCCTCTCTAGATCAGCCTAGCCCTGATGCGGCTATGATGTACTTTGGAGCTGAAGAGCTTCAGAGGATAAGTGCATATTATACCAATATGGAAGATGTTGGTCAACCTACGATCCAAATGGAACCTGAGATTAAGTTCAAATGGGAAATAAGGATTTATGGCCCAACAACCGAAACAGTTGGGACAGATACTGCACTCCCTCAAACTTCCGAAGCTGAAGTCAAAGTCTCGAAAGAACAAACTAAATCTTCTGAAGCTGAAATGGAAGCTGCGGAAGGACTGTTCTCATTGTCCGAAGATCTAATAATTACAGACATAATTCTAGAGCTGGCATCAGAGGTGAATAGTGAGGACTTTCTCAATCAACCTCTAGCTCAGAAACCTTCACTACCTCTCTTACAATCTGAATCCTCCCTCCAAGTACCACCAAAGTCAAGCACCTCCAAAGATAACAAAGGAAAGAAGAAAATGATTGCGGAAGAACTTCAATAGGAGAAGAGGATTGAAAAGCTTAAAAGAAAAGGTAGACTTCCAACTAGAAAGCTATTAGCTGCCAGTTCCAAAGCAGCTGCAGCCAACCAGGAGGCTGTCAACAACAAGAAGAGAGTAGAGATCATTGATCAGCTCATCAAGCTTGGAGCTGCCAATGAAGACATACTCCTGCTACCATTAGAGGAGTTGGAAGAGCTGGAAAAAGCAACTAGTCTGTAGAATGAACAACAAAAGGAAGCAGCATGGTTGGCCTTAAAGGAAGAAAAAGAAAGAGAAAAGTGGGAAGCTGACACGCAGCTACGGAGGGAAATGATAGCTTTCCTAACCTCCAGTGGGTTTTCTCTTCAAGAACTATCTCCACACAATGATGATACGATCCTATGGCTCTTCAACAAAGAGCAGGATCATCTAGAGAAAGAGAGAAAGAGAGTTGCAAGAGAGAAGTTGAGGGAAAAGAAGAAGAAAGAAGAAGAATCTAGGGTCACTGCAACCAAGAAGACAGGTGAGAAAGCTTGGATGAAAGACTATCTCAGGGCTCACGACTTCTCTGGCAGGCAGGTAGGACCCATGTCTGAAAAGACACTCCAACGAATTGTCAGTAAAATCAAGGTTGACATTCATATGGGCAAAAGGAAAGAGATTTATAGAAGGGTATAGGGGATGATCTTCAAGCCAATCACTCAACCCCAACCTGAACCAATTCCCTCTCCATTCACCCATCAAAACTGAACCCTACACACCCAAACCCACACCATTGTCCATACCTACTTCCTCACCTCAACTACCAAAACTACCCATTCTCCAACCCAAAACACTCTCCAATACCATTGCACCACAACCTTCCAAACCATCCTCTTAGCCTTCCAAATATCTCTCCTTGGAAGAATTCAAGGCAATCAAGACAAAGCTCACAAATTGCATAACCTTGAGTGACATCTCTTTTGAGGAAGATTCTGTCAAGTTGACTTATGTTGATGGATCTTCATGTTCCCTCACAAGAGATGAATTTCTTGATCTGCCTAGAGGAACACTAGACCATGCTGCTAGACTTCTTGGAATCAACTCTGACTCCGTAAACGATGAAGAGAAGAAACTGAGAAGAAAGTTGGTGATTGTACTGGATACAAAGAAAGGGGAAACGATGAAGAGAAGAAACTGAGAAGAAAGTTGGTGATTGTACTAGATACAAAGAAAGGGGACAAGATTCCTAGTCAGCCCTTTGTGCCAAGAAAGAAAATCATGCAGTGGAGGTTTGATGATGCCTCTCATAACTTTGTTGTGGAGAGAGAGAATAGTGAAAGCAACAGGCTGAATGCCTCCTCTCTATTACACTCTAGCAGATTTGACATTGCTGAGTTTGCAGAGAAACCATTCTCCAATCCCTCCAACTCCGAGAATACTGCTCACATCAGAAGTCATCTCAGCAGCCTTCATCTAGTTGAGTTAACCACAAGAGCAAAGATTGAAGAGGAGTTGAAACTGAGAGAGAAGGAAGACAAGGAAAAATCAACCACCAAAGGCACAACCTTTCTACAGATGGTGGAAGGTCTTGAATTGGAATCCATAGTTAGATAGGAGTATGATTACAGCTCCCGTCAACTAACTCTCTTTAGAGCGTCCTAACAAAGGGTGCACATCAGTTAGAGTGACTTACTGGATCTCCTGTCAACTAATCATTTGTACAATCTTCTCAGCACTACTTCTGGGAAGAACAAAGAAACAGATTATCTGCATTCCCTAGTGCTGAAAGTTTTGAGAAGCATAAACAAGTGAGGTTTTGATAGTATCAGCCTAGGGGGAGTTTGTTGGATCAAGAAGAAGATTGGTGCAACCAAAACAAAATCACTTAGACTTTTTTGGTGTATCTAATAAAAGGCTTCCGAAGCTAAGTGTTGAAGTTCCGAAGGAAATAGAGTTCTTCCGAAGACAAAGTGCAAGATCAACTTCTGAAGACAAACTCTACTTCCAAAGTTAAAGTGTTCACTTCCGAAGATCAAGTCTGAGAAGAAAAGATTAGAAGACAACTTCTGAAGTATGAAGAAAATGACTCCTCAAGCCTCGGAAGAAGTAGCCTCTTTCGAAGTATAATTGGCTTCGGAAGAACAAGTTCTTCCGAAGCCAACTACTCTTCGGAAGACACTACTATGAACAAGTGGACATAAGTATGGTGTCTCTGATACTCCGCTACAGACCTCTGATACACTACATGGCATTTTCTCAAAAGCCATGTACTTAACCATACTTTATTCCATTGTTTACCTTTATTAGTTAGCACAGTTGCCAACTTTAGTTGGTAACAAAAGGTAAGTCATGGACATGTCATGACTACCATATCTTAGATAAGACATTATCTAAGATACCTTAAACTATAGCTATGTAGTATTTGCTTTAGTTAGAGGATTCTAGCCGGTATCAAAGTATATCCGGCTATAGGTATATATAGTTTCTCATTATAACTCATGTAATATGCTTGTAAGAGTCTTGTAACACTTTGAGTTGAGAAGCAATATATACAAGTACCTTGAAAATTATCTTTCTGTGTTCATTGTTGCTTATTATATTATTATTAACTCTTAGAGACTCTGCTTCATCCGAGTTTTGTTTAAGTGCGTTTGAGAGAAAAACCAAGTGTTTAGTGACATAAATCGATCCTGCAACTTCTCTAAGATCGCTTCTCCACTAACTAAGTTGACCCGTAAGGATGTAAAGTTTGTATCGGGTCAAGATCAAAAGCGGGCTTTTGAGGAGATAAAGGTAAGGTTAACTCAAGCTCCTGTCTTGTCATTACCCAAAGGAAGCGAGGATTTGGTGGTTTATTAAGATGCTTCCTACTCGGGGTTGAGATGTGTGTTGATGCAGAGAGGAAAGGTTATAGTTTATGCATCTCAACAGTTGAAAGTCCATGAGGTCAATTATCTCACTCATGACTTGGAGCTAGCACTCATGGTCTTTGCATTAAAGATTTGGAGGCACTACTTATATGGGACGAAGTGCACCATATTCACCGACCACAAGAGTTTGAAGTACTTCTTCGAGCAAAAAGATTTGAACATGAGGCAGAGGAGATGGTTGAAGATCATAAAATATTATGATTGCAAGATCCATTACCATCCAGGCAAAGCCAACGTGATGGCGGATGCCCTTAGCCGAATGGAGAGGCCTTAGCCGATTCGGGGAAAAGCTTATCAGTTGGTTATGACCTCCGAGGTGATGAAGCAAGTCAAGGAGTATCAAGAGGAGGCATTGAAAGAAGATCACCTTAACTCTGAAAGAATGAGAGGTCTGGTCACAGAGTTGGGTGAAAACACACTCGGTGTTAGAACCCGATTCAGACAGATGTGGATTCCTCGTTTTGGGTATCTACGTGTGAAGATTATGGATGAGGCTCATAAAACTTGATACTCTATTCATCCTGGTGCTACAAAGGTGTACCGAGACATGAAGAAATATTACTGGTGGCCGGGTATGAAGCGCGATGTAGCGGAGTATGTGAGTAAGTGCCTTACTTGTTTACAAGTGAAGGCTGAGCACCAGAAGCCGTATGGAAAGATCCAACTGTTGGATATACTGAAGTGGAAGTGGGAGCATATCACCATGGACTTTATTACGAAGCTATCGCGCACCGCGCGAGGGTACGATGCTATATGGGTGATAGTTGATCATCTGACGAAGAGTGCTCACTTCCTACCAATCCGCGAGACATATTCATCCGTGAGGTTGGTGGATCTGTTCAATAAAGAGATTGTAACTTGTCATGGTGTATCGATGTTTATTGTGTTTGATCATGACACCCGTTTTACATCTAAATTTTGTTAGTTATTCCATGATGTGATGTGAACGAGGTTACATATTAACACAGCTTATCATCCTCAGATGGATGGTCAATCCGAAAGGATGATTCGGACATTGGAGGATATGCTTCGAGCATGTGTCATTGACTTTGGGGGAAGTTGGGATGACCACTTACCATTAGCTGAGTTCTCATATAGCAATAGTTATGATGCCAGTATTGGTATGCCCCCTTATGAGATGCTATACGGAAGAAGATGTAGAACACCCGTCTGCTGGGGTGATATTGGTCAGAAAGAGTTGGGAAGTACAGAGGTGATCGAGGCTACGATTGAGAAGCTCGAAAAGATCAAAGCCTTTATGAAGGCAGCCAAAGATAGACAAAAGTCATATGCCGATAAACGACGTAGACCGATTGAGTTCTAGGTCGGTGACAGAGTTATGTTGATAGTCTCACTTTGGAAGGGTATCATTTGGTTTAGAAAGCGAGGCAAGTTGAGCCCAAGATACATAGGGCCTTTCCGAATCATTACTCGAGTAGGAGAGGTGGCCTATAGGTTGGAGTTACCCAGTGAGTTAAGTGGAATTCATCCGACATTCCATGTATTTCACTTAAGAAAGTGCTTAGCCGAGGAGGATATGGTCGTACCACTGGAAGATATCAAGGTGGATGAACGGCTCAACTACGTGGAGCAATCGGTGGCGATCATCGATCGTAAAGAGAAAAGGCTAAGGAATAAGATGGTTACCTTGATGCATGTACAGTGGAAGCACAGGAAGGGATCAGAGTCAACTTGGGAAGTTGGGAAGAGATGAGGCAGCATTACCCTCAACTATTCAGTGACTAACAGGTTTTGAGGATGAAACCTAAATAAGGGGGTGGACTTGTAACGCCCCGAATAAAGTCTAAGCGAGCCAATTAATAATAATAGGCTTAGCAGGGATTATTTAAAAAAATAAGTGGGTAATGGAGTATGGACCAAGTTAACTTTTCGGGTATGTGTTTAGTGAGATAAAGGTCCCGAGAATGCCCGGTATATATAAACAGATCAGCTTGAGCAACTCTCATTTGCAACTCAACACCCCAATTTCTAAAGAGAGAGAGTAGAGAGAGAAAGTGGAGAGAATTGAACATTTAAGGCTCGATTGATCACGAGATTGAAGATCGGTGTTTGTGGGCATCCAAACAACAAGAAAACACCAAGAATCCAGGTAAGAAACACCATTTAATCTTTCATTTTGATGTAAACCCGGATTCTAGGGCTTGGGTTTTTGAAAATGGCAAAGATTCACCCAAAACTCATGTTTTTGTGTAAGAAAATATGTAAGAAGCTTAGATATAGCTTATTGGGTGATAAACCAAGGTTTTGATGTAAAAGATTGAAGTTTTAGGTCAAAAATGGGTTGGTTCATAGTTTTCAGCCCGTTCTACGAAACTGGGTGTTCATCCAGCGAAATTATGTATTCGTCTAGCGAAACTATCGGTCTTCCTGCGAAACTACAGTTTCACAGGTAGTTTTGTTGACATGGTTATCCAACGAAAGTTGGGCGAAACTGCCAGCGAAACTGGTAGTGAAGATGCCAACGAAACTGCCAGCGAAGATGCCAGCGAAACTAGCAGCGAAACTGCTGGCAAAACTAGCAGGGAAACTGCTATTCTTGTAGCAAAATTTGGCAGAAATTAACTCCTTTGAGTGTTAACTTATCTGCAGGTTGTGTAGTGCAACCCCTGCTTTGAAAGCTTGATCGAGAAGCTACTCATCGAGTACAGGTGAGTTCTAGATCCACTATTTTAAAGGTTTTAAACTAGTTTGGGGCTGGAAATACATACTAAATAAAACATTGTAAATGACCAAGATTTTAAGGGGTTTCAACTGGAAGATCGATTTTTCATGCTGACCTAGCAGCACAACCCCAGCCAGGGGCATTGCCCCTTGGTCCCCACTAGGGGCTGCTGCCCCTAGGACCCCGCTGCAGGGGATGCCGCCCCCGAACCACCGTTGTTCCGCGGAGGATCGGTTATGTTTTATGATGACTTATGCTTGTGTTGCATATGTTTATGTGTATGTATGATGCATGATGTTTTTGATGATGTGTGATGGTGTATGTTATGTATGATGATTGGTGATGATATTATGCTTATGTATGATATGTTTTCTTATATTCCTTATTACGTATGATGATGTGACTTTATGTGGTGTGATTACGATGATGAACATAAAGTATTATCTTAATGAAGTGAAAGATTTAAGATAATGAAAGGGGAACATAATGAACGAATGAAAAGTCTTGCAAGCAAATGAAAGGAGGTTCGCAACTCATTGAGAGTTGTTAGCTTAACTTTGTGTTTACACCGTGCAATCTTGGCTAACCCTTAAGGATTCACAAACATGGGGAGTTAGTCTATGTGACTACTCCATACGTGCGATATGTGCGATATGCGGTCCTTGCCGCTTAACCCTAGATGATATAGCTTTGTGCTCAAAAGGGGGGGGGG
>BJCM01255495.1:0-13218 GCA_018326385.1 Flaveria bidentis
CACAATCGATCAATTTGAACTTGAATTCGAGTGTTATAATCAGATTAACCTTAGGGCTTTTGTTCCCTAAGTATAATCGATTACAATTATGTTTTAAACTTACTTGATTGTAACCGAATTGACGTGTTTATACTCGGTTTTGCTTCGGTTCTTTGCGCGACGAATAGGGTTTTGGATAATGATCTTTTCGTGGTAATTTCAAGTAATTGAGTGAGTGATGAGTTTAAAGGGATCGAATGGAACATTAGCCCTCTGTTATATAGCCCTGATTTGTACGTTACGGTGCCGGTTGAGCTTTGATTTTAATTAGAATGTCGCAGTTATGGTTAGGTGTGTTAATGGATGATTAACTTGAATTAAACCAAGCATTAAGCTTGACAATGATTAACCGAACGTTGTTCTACGTTTAATTTGATTGTTCGACTTAATGTAGGCGTTGATCGGTTTTAAACCGATCAAAACATTGATTTCGATTAGAACCCATTAAATCCGAGTGTTAAGGTCCAATAGAACGTGGGTTCGAGTTCGAAATGTTTTCCCGAGTCATTTGGCATTAAATTAGGTCAAAAACGTGAAATAAACTCGTATATTGGAGTTCACCGGCGCCGCACTGGAGCTGTGTCGGCCGGCAGCCGGAAAAGCGCGAGAGGGGGGGAGAAGTTCTTTGATTTATTACAACTTTGGCCCCTGTAGTTTTTACTTTTTGTTATTTTATGTTAAAACCTTCTTTTTAAAGTTTTAAAATTAACAAACACCCCCCTTAAATTAATCTATAAGTTTTAAACATATTTTTAGCTTTATTATCACTTTTGTATAATAAAAATTAAAGACAATAAAGAAATAAACATGAGTAATCCATAAGTTTTATAAACGAAGCTTTTAGTTAACAAAAATACGAGATGTTACAAATACAGTCCAGGTCTTCAAAGGTGAAGAGAAAGTTGTTTGTGTTTTCATTAGCAGACACAAAGGCTTGTGAAGAGCTTGTCTCTTGGAATGACCTTCCTTAAATGTAGCTCTCCCTTGGTGTCTTTGAGAAGATGAAATGACCCTTTTCTAAGTTGTCTGGGTAGCAAATGAGATGATGTTGTAGTTCTATGCAATTCCTTTCAACCACTTGAAAGGCAGAACTCTACTGATTGTTGGAGTTACCAGATTAATTTACATATTAATCTCCATCTGGTAGCCATTGAGAATACCATGTAACTCTGTAAGAGTAAGAGTCTTAAGGTTCTCGATTCTCTTGATATCAACATAATAATATGTCCATTGTTTAGGAAGAGAGGACCTGAACTTCCTCATAATGTTTCTATTTTCGAGATTTACTCCAACATCGATTAGAGTATTCACAATCTTAACGTGCCTGAAGTATTGTTGAGTCATGATTTCACCTGTCTTGTAGGTGAAGTTCTCAAACTACTGCTTCAAGAGGTACTTCTTATTCTCTTTTGCTTTAGTGGACCTCTTATACATGAGTTTTAGTGCATCCCATAGTTGCTTAGCATTCTTGCACTTCTTAAAGTCTTTGTATATGGAGTTTGGAAGAACAGTTTGGAGGGCAGTCATGGCTTTCTGATCTATATCAATCTTCTTCTTGTCTTCTTCAGAATAGTCAACTACTTCCTTTGGTATCATACCACCTTCAGCAGCAGTTGAAGAGGTGCTTGGTATGTGAGGTCTAGAGAGAACAGAATCCCACATCCTAGAGTCTTGAGACTTGATGAAGTTTACCATTATTTGGCACCAAGTATCAAAATCTTCAGGAGTGATCAGTGGGAACTTTGTCATGGTAGTGGTTTCCATATCAACCTTTAGGAGAGCTATCATTTGAGATATTAAGTGTTTTGTGAAACTGAGGGCTCTAAGATGGTGAGATCTTACAATCAAGAGCCTGGAATGCTTTGATACCAATTATAGGAGCGGTTAAGGGAGGTCAATACAATCAGTCTCATAATGAGGAGTGTGTTAGAACATTTAACAAATCAAATAGAGAACTGGGACAATATTTATGATCCAAAAACACAAGCAAACAAGGAGACGAAGTAAGAATAACAACAGATAAATATGGTTTTCAAGGATTCAGTATATTGCTCTCAAGTTCTTTACAAGTGTTACAAAACATATCTAGAAATACAATGACCTAAGATACTTAATACTATATCCTATAGCCGCCCATACTTTGAATGCCAACTAGAAACACTAATCTAGACAACATGATCAATGTAAAGTCAAAAGGCAAAATGCCTTTTGACTAGTAACTATGACATGCCATAACTCACATCCTAATATATTATAAAAAGGATAAAAATACATAAATTACAAAGTTGCAAACTCAAGACTTCAATGTACAGTTGCAAAAGTATGGACCTTTCACCAACTTATGCAAGTTGGTGAGTATTTAGAGTTTCAACGAAAAGTGAGTCAGCTTTATGCAAAAGTACATACAAGAAAAACATATTCTTCTTTGTCTTCGGAAGAAATCATCCTTCATGTCATTAGCTTCTAAAGACTTTGTTGAAGCTTCGGAAAACTTCATCTTTAGCTTGGAACATTTGGTCTTTGGCTTTAAAATATTTTACACTTAGAATATTTTCTATACAGAGTATAAAACTTTCAAAGCAACTACTAGTATGTACAAAATGCATGCATGTAGGAAGTATGTTGGTTGCATCAGACTTTCTATTAACCTTACAGATACTTTATACTACATCATACAGCTGGTCTTATTTTGAATGCCAGTTGTAACACTGATTTAGACAATAAGATTAATATAAAGTCAAAAGGCATATTGACTTTTGACTATTGACTATGACATGCTATAACTCACATCCTTATTGATTACAAAAAATGATAAATATACAAATTAGAAATCTACAGACTCTAAGACCTTAATACAGTTGACAAAAGTATGGATATATCACCAACTTGTACAAGTTGGTGTTTAGAGATGACAGCGGATAATGGTTCGGATTTTATCAAAAGCATGTCAGAGAAAACATTTATTCTCTGCATTTGAAAGAAATCAGTCTTTTAGGTTCGAAAGAATTTGTCTTGAAGTTTTGAAAGACTTTATTTTTGGTTTCGGATGAAATGGAATTTGGTATCGTAAGATTTGACACTTAGATAAATTTTTAGTGCTTTTGTCAAATATTTGAAATAATTTTTTTTGTATTTTAGTATGTATGCTTAGAGCTATTTGTTGCATCAGCCTTTAAGATTAACTCTTAGTGTTGAAAATTACTATACGCGTCATATAAACCTATATATGTTGTATCAGGGGTCGTATAATATTATATTAATCGTTTAATCCTATGACAACCTAGTTGAATTTTTTATTATTTATAATGTTTTCGATCTTACGAGTCTCATATGAGACATGTAGAATGATGTATATTAGTTTGTTAAATATATTTATTTGTAAAGCAATATTCATTATCATGTTCTCATGTTGATGGTGTCAATATCCATTTGTGGGCCTTGTATCCGATTGCCCCCACTCCCCAAGTCCCCACCCTCTTAACCCTAACACCTACCTCGCCTCCCCTTATAAAATCCAGACGTAGACATCCTTCCTTCCGTTTTCCCACCGTTAACGCTCCTACGTGGACACCCGCCCAAGTTCTTCCCTATGCCCCCTTGGTAACACCATCACTTAGCTTTGTTTTTTACATATATTCTTTTTTATTTTTAACATCAACAACACCATCACTTATTTAACACGCGCGGACCCCACTCCCCCTCCCCCCCACACATAATTTCATTTCATACATATTTTCACGTCCGCTGTACAAAACAAAAAAAACTTACGCCTCTGATAGATTCCTGGCTTTACTCCGCATACAACACTTGTACAAGCTGCATGGAAATCTGTACGCTGATTTGGAATTAATGACTTAAAATATGCAAAACAATAACCCCTTCAATTGGCGGGTAAAGCTACAAGTGTACGCTAAAAATACTTTTAGTTTCCCGCTTTATATTAATTAACTATTCATGCCACTATTTATTTAATTGATTAATTAATTTAGCTGAGTTCATAGTGCTTTATATTTATTTAATTGAATACTTTATGCTGCTTTTTTGTTAACTAAATGACTAATTTATAAATATTGATGATGGCCCTTGCTTATAATTTATCAAATACTTTATGACAGGATTTGATATATTATTTTATTATATATTTATATTTATATTCAGAAATATTTAAAGTGCTTCCCTTTTTAGGCTTTTTACAACCCTACACCAATATTGTTCTTGCCTGTAAGCTAATAATTTCATTCCAGATATAAAAGGTTAATATCATAATTGACTATTCCATTTTCAATCACATCATTTTGTAAGATTATATATATTAGTTATAATAATATGTTATATAATTTTGCCATATTCAATGAAATAGATGAACAATCTTTTCCTCGATTAATGATGGGTACCTATTTGTATTTCTTTTTTGCCCCATAAATAGATATTAATTTTCTTAAAAAACTAGAAAAACTATTTTAACTCTTTTAAATATACTTAAGCACAAGGCTTGACGTTATTTTCCATCGAGACATATACTAAGAAAAACATAATATTATGTGTTAACCAAGAAAGAATTCATTTTGAAAGTTTCCTTAAAAAAGTAGATGAAATAAAAGAAGGAAATTAATTGAAAAAATTCTTTCTTTATCCCAAAAGAATGAAAGCACCAAAAGCCCATTTACTCCACTCCACCCTTAAATCAAATCACTCTCAACGCTTTTGCCCACGCTTGCTCCTCCTCCGCCGCACCGCCACCTGCTCCGCCGCACCACCGCCGTCCGTACACTCACACTCCCTTACAATGCTGCAAATCTACACTCTCACATTCTTCCTACCTTCAACCTTCTCTTGCTAGTGACGAAACACTTGTACATAAATCTTGCAAAACCCAAACCCATTTGCATCTCAAAACCCATCTCCTTTCCTTGAAGCTTCATCATCTTCTTCTGCATTGCTTCCGTTCTACATTTCAAATCCATTTTACATCTATTTTCTGTTGATTCGCTCCATCTTTACTGCTTCTGCACCTTCATTTCCCTCAACCCTTTTGGGGTTTTTGTTTTTCCGTTTTCTGCTACATGTTTCTGACACCCATTTGAAGAATCTTTAACTTGCTGCTGTTTTAGGGTTCACTGTGCTTGTGGATGCTGTTAATCTAACTTGGGTTTCAGGAAAAAAAAAGCTCAAAACCTTGTTGAGTTGAGCTTGTACTTTCTGTTGTAATGGTGATAATGATGATGTTTAGGGCTTTAGTAGTGGTCATGTTCGTTGTTCGCGCTATGGGTCAGCTTCCTTCACAGGATATTTTAGCATTACTCGAATTCAAGAAAGGCATCAAACACGACCCAACTGGGTTCGTCCTGAGTTCATGGAACGAGGAGTCGATTGACTTCAATGGATGCCCCTCCTCTTGGAATGGAATCATGTGCAACGGTGGTAATGTCGCTGGGGTTGTTCTTGACCATCTCTCCTTATCAGCAGATGTTGATTTGGATGTCTTTGCAAACCTTACAAAGCTCGTTAAGCTTTCCATATCCAACAATTCCATCTCTGGAAGATTTCCTAGAAAGTTAGGGGAAATGCTTGAGTTTCTTGATGTTTCAGATAATCTTTTCAATTCGACTCTGCCTGCAGATGTTGGCAAAGTTGCAAGCTTAAAGAATCTATCTTTAGCTGGGAACAACTTTTCTGGACCCATTCCAGATTGGGTTTCAGGGCTTAGCTCCGTACAATCTTTAGATTTCAGTCGTAACTCGTTTTCTGGACCGATTCCACGGTCATTTGTCCAGTTAAACAATCTCGTTTATCTGAACTTATCTGTTAACGGGTTCACGAAGAGCATACCTAAAGGTTTTGAGGACATGGGAGTTGTCGAGGTTCTTGATTTACATGGGAATATGCTCAATGGCGATATTGATCCTCAGTTCTTGCTTTTAACAACTGCCACTCACGTTGATTTTAGTGGGAATTTGCTTACAACTTCTTCGAGTCAAAGTGGGAAGTTTTTACCTGGGATTTCTGATACTGTTAAGTACTTGAATCTTAGCCGTAACCAGTTGACCGGATCTTTGGTTAGTGGGGGTGTGGCTCAGATGTTTGGGAGCTTAGTTATGTTGGATTTGAGCTACAATCAGTTGTCTGGTGAACTCCCGAGTTTCAATTTTGCTTATGATCTTCAAGTCCTTAAGCTCTCGAATAACCATTTCTCCGGGTTCATTCCAAATGATCTGCTAAAAGGCGATTCCTTGGTTTTAACCGAACTGGACTTGAGTGGCAATAACTTCACTGGTAACTCTCTCCGCTTCTTATATAATTTTACATATCTAGTTTTGTCTCTTTGTGTGTGTTTGTTTTTATCAATGTGCTGATCATATTTGCAGGGTCAATCAGTATGATAATGTCAACATCCCTTCAAGTTCTTAATCTGTCTGGTAATGGGCTCACAGGCGAGCTTCCACTGGTGACTGGTGGATGTGTTGTTCTTGATTTGTCAATGAACAACTTTGAAGGAAATCTGACCAAATTGGTGAAATGGGGGAACCTAGAGTTTCTTGATCTTAGCCAGAATCGTTTAACCGGTCCATTTCCGGAGGTAACAGCTCAGTTCTTGCGGCTAAACCATTTGAACCTTTCTCATAACTCTCTTGATTCCTCCATTCCTAAAGTAATCACTCAGTTCCCCAGATTGACCGTCCTTGATTTAGGGTTCAATCGATTTGATGGACCATTCCCAAATGGTTTGATATCTATGCCTACATTAGAACAAATTCATCTTCAAAGTAATAAACTTTCTGGACGTATCGATCTGTTTCCATCTTCTTCCATATCTAATGTCTCCAACATTCGAGTTCTTGATATTTCTGACAACCAGCTTGATGGTGATTTTCCTGATGGATTCGATTCCTTGACTGGACTTGAGTTTCTTGATATATCTGGAAACAATTTCTCCGGTTCTTTACCATTGTCTTTGGCTGCACTCACCAGTCTTGTTTCTTTAGATGTTTCCCAAAATCATTTCACTGGTCCATTGTTAAAGAATTTGACTGACGGTTTAAAGAGTTTTAATGCATCATATAATGATCTTTCTGGCGTTGTCCCTGTGAATTTGAGCAAGTTCCCAGAATCATCTTTCTTTCCTGGAAATTCTGACTTGGAATTTCCTAATCCTCCCGCGGGATCAAACCCACGGGGCTCATCGAGCAAGAAGAAGCCCATCAAAACCATTTTTAAAGTGTTGGTGATTGTTGCTTGTGTTATTGCTGTAGTGATCTTAATCCTTCTAGCGGTTTTCATTCATTACATGAGGAAATCACGACGACCTGTATCTCAACAAGTTGGGACTAAAGATGTCTGCCGCCAACCTGTATCTGGAAGCGGTGGTGGAACAGTAGTTTCGGCTGGAGATGTTGCAACCTCACGAAAAGGGTCATCATCGGAGATGATTACTCCTGAAAAATTGGGTGCTGGGGCTGTCCCGAGTTTCTCACCATCCAAAACCAGTGGCTTTTCTTACTCGCCGGATTCTGGTGACTCGTATACTGTTGAAAATCTCTCCAGACTTGATGTGAAGTCACCTGATCGGTTGGCTGGTGAACTTTACTTTCTTGATGACACAGTGTCGTTTACACCTGAGGAATTATCTCGTGCCCCAGCTGAGGTTTTGGGTAGGAGCAGCCATGGGACTTCGTATAGAACAACACTTGATAACGGGTTGTCATTGACTGTCAAATGGTTAAGAGAAGGGGTTGCGAAACAGAGAAAAGATTTTGCTAAGGAGGCGAAAAAGTTTGCTAATATACGACACCCAAATGTTGTTGGATTGCGAGGATACTATTGGGGACCAACACAATACGAAAAATTAATCCTCTCTGATTTCATATCTCCTGGAAGTCTTGCAAGTTTCCTCTATGGTACTGATATGTTCTCAACTCTCTTGCTAATTACATTTATTGATCACTTTTTAAAGTTAATCAGGTTGACTAACCTCTCTCTCTGCAGATCGACCAGGAAGAAAAGGGCCACCATTAACATGGGCACAAAGGCTGAAAATAGCAGTTGACATAGCACGCGGTCTAAACTACCTCCATTTTGACCGGGCAATCCCACACGGGAACCTAAAGGCAACCAACATCTTATTAGATGGTGCAGATTTAAATGCGCGTGTTGCTGATTACTGTCTCCATCGACTGATGACCCAAGCAGGAACCGTAGAACAGATTCTTGATGCTGGGGTGCTAGGCTATCGTGCACCAGAGCTTGCTGCTTCCAAACGCCCTGTTCCTTCTTTGAAGTCGGACATTTATGCATTTGGAGTGATCTTGTTGGAGCTTTTGACTGGGAAGTGTGCAGGTGATGTGGTGTCGAGTGAAGACGGCGGTGGGGTGGATTTGAATGATTGGGTTCGGTTGAAGGTGGCTGAAGGGCATGGGCCTGATTGTTTTGATGCGGTTCTGATAACGGAAATGGGGACACCGGCTGCAGATAAGGGCATGAAGGAGGTTCTTGGGATCGCATTACGCTGTATACGGCCGCTTTCTGAGCGACCTGGGATCAAGACGGTTTATGAGGATCTTTCGTCTATATAGGTAGTTAGATTATGATGTTTTTTTGGTTTTAATTTGACTTTAGATTAGGGATTGAACTGGGGGAATCAATAGTTTATTGTTCCCCATTTTTATGGTTTTGGTAATCTTTGAAAAGTATGTTGTTGGTTTTTCTGTGGAAAGAAAAGCAAGGTTTGATGAATTGGCTTGAAGTTATGGCGTGTTTGGAGGGATATTAAAAATATGGATCGAGTGGGCTTGTTTCTGGTCTGTGCATTTGAAAATTGAATAAAGGTTTGTATTTATTTTTAGATAAATTTATAAAAATCAAAGAAAACTAAAATCTTTTAGGGGCGTGAGTTGATAAGTTCCATCTCACACAAGTCACAAGTATAATAAAAAGTAAGAATGTTTATAAATTCAAGGATTGTAATAAGGAATTATCAATGTCTAATCGAGTTAATGATTGCCTAAGGATTATTAACTGTTGTTTAATTGACTAATTAATAAATATCAAACTGAATAAAAATATTAATTATAAAGAAAAGAATAATATCAACATAATTAATAAATGAATAAGTTTGATTCAAAAGTAATTTATTAAAATTTATTAATAATTACAGATGAACAAATAATGAAGGTTATAAATAATGATTGCTTTGAACGTGTTAATGTTTGTTATGTATTGATATGATGTCTGTTAGGGTTTATGTTTGATTGATTGTGTGAATTGATGTGATGTTTGGTGTTTTGTCGTCGTCACTTTAATGTGTAACCTAATTTTGTATTTACAGGCATTTATGTTTTTGTTAAGGAAACACTGAATCTTTTGGGATTCGTGATTGACTTGTTGACTTGAATCACTTATATTATTTAAGTACAATTGTTTGGTCTTCCGTAACTATGTTGTCTTGTTGATACATATGTACTTAGATTTGGATCTTAATGTAATATGTCTTGAATGTTTTACGCTTATATAATGCTTGGGTATTTAATGAAATAAGAATGTTTGGTTGTGATTTATAATGTTTAATATTTCATTAATGAGTTGTGTAACGCATATTGACTTGATTATATAGGTTGTGGTTGTTTGAATTAATATATATATAATGTTATAAAAATTTAATACATTCAAACTTAATAACATGAAGTTATCATGTGAATGGCAGTACATCGATTCCTAATCGATTGTTAACGTTAGATTCAATACATAATTGTCTCTACGTGCGTTCTCACTGATTGGATCGCCAATCAAATAGGATTCCACACTATTTGGTTCGGTATACACGTTAATCAGTTAGTACATTGTCAAGTACACGATCCTAACAAGGGGTATCAGAGCTTTGGCTCTTGATTGCGTGTTGATTCAATCGTTTTGATACAAAAATTGTGTTTTTTCACTAAAAACGCAATATTTTTGTGTCAAACGGAGTTTTAGACGTTTCCTGACCAAAAGTTTAGTTTTTCTGGCATACGACAATTAGGGTTTATGAAAATTCGAGTTTTTGCGGCCAAAACACGTTTAACCTACGAATTTTCAAACATCAGCAGGTTCAGTCGCACGATTGGCTCAATCGCACGACTGAGTTCATTCGTATTCCCCAAACGCACGATTGGACTCATTCGTACCCTCATTCGTACGACTGAGGACCCTATTCGGACTGTTCAACCGCATTAGTTCATTCGGACGACTGACTCATCCGCATTTGTTCAGTCGCACGACTGAACCATTTGCCTAGTTCAATCGCACGAATAAGCCCAATCGCATACCTTCATTCGCACACATAAGCAGTTTGTTTAATAGTAAAGTTAAGTGAAATGGAGGACCAGTTTTCAGCTTACACAGCAAGTAGAGACACTCGTATTCAGAATCTACTGCTGTTGGAGAACGAAGTGGTAATTCATAATAAACCCCCGAAGCTTATCACGTTAGACGACTACCCACAATGGAAGCAATGTTTCGAAATCTACTTAAATGGAGTAGATACAAATTTGTGGGAGGCAATTGAATCGGGGTACAACATGCCTGTTGGAGCTGATGGTGTTAAACTTACGTTAAGTGGCATGTCTGATGCACAAAAAGTGAAACACAACGCTGAGAAGAAAGTCTACGCTTTGCTTACCCAATCTATTCCGAAGGACATCTTCCATCAGTACTCGGAATATACTCAAGCAAAGAAACTATGGGATGCGTTGGAGAAGAGGTATGACGGAAATGCCTCACTCAAGGCCATTAAGGGCAAAGCTTTGAATAAGGAGTTTGACAACTTCTCTTCAATGGGAAAGGAAGGCCTGGATGAAGTGATCGACAGATTCTACCACTTGATGAGTGAGATGCACACTCATGGAGTAACTACGTCGATGGAGGATAAGGTATCCAACTTTGCAGATGGATTACCAGAGAAATAGGCTTCCTTCGTTTCTAATCTCAGACAGAATAGGATGCTCTCGAAGTTAGACATAAATGATTTCATTCTGAAACTAAGAGAGAAGAAGCTTAGGATGAAGTATAGAGCATAAAAGGAAAACTATGACCAGAATCCTGCGCTCTACAACGCGACTCCTCCGGCCAAGACATCTGGAGCACCACTGCAGACTTCATTCGTCTTAAGCTCAGCAAATCCAGCACAAGCATCTACTTCAGGGTTCGAAACGCCAGGGTCGTCTGGTACCCAATATATTATACCTAAAGCCAATGCAGCAAAATTGAAGACCGACAACTTCGGTAACGTAACTGTTAAGGTGGCCAGAGAACACATGGACCTCTTAGCTGCTGTAGTCCACTCCTATGATGGACTAATTGCTGAAAAGATAGGAAATTGCCACCTGGCAGATGAGGATTATGAACAGGTGGATGAGATGGAGTTGGAATGAATGGATATTATGTGGGCCTTGGCAAGTGCTGTCCGACGAGCTAAGAAGTTTGTCAAAAAGACCGGACAGAACTTGGTTGCAACCAAGGACACAACCTTTGGTTTCGATAAGTCAAAGGTAACCTGTTTCAACTGTGGTAAGAAGGGACACTTTAAACGGGAGTGTGTGAAGCCAAAGAAGACTGGTAATGGCAATCCTTTCTCGTCCTTCAATCGTCAGGAAAAAGCCACATCTAGTAGTTCTACTTCATCAAGGAAGGATCCTAAAGCCTTGACTACAAACGAGGATGAAGGACAAGACTGGAGCTTTCGGTTCGTCTCACCGGGAGAGACCAACATAGCTAGTGTGGATGACATAGATGACGATTCCGCCAGTGAGGGAGATATAGCAATAGAGCTCGCGATGTCCAATTCTGAAGACACTGCACCTGCGGTCAACCACCTGCCTGAAGAAGAACAATCTACATCAACGTTAGAATCACCAGAACCAGAGACAACAGATTCTGCACACATGGCTGATTCCTCTTCGACATCTCAGGTAAGTACTACTGACCAGTTGTTTAATAATCATGCTTGTTCTGATTGTAATAAATTTAGAGAAAGCATAGATTTAAATTTTTTTAGGTTATTAGATCATAATGATAGCCTAGTAAAGGATTGGAACTATGCACTGAAGCTAATAGTGTTTTAAAACAAAATGAGCACAGTTACAAGGAAAAGATAGACCTATTGAACAAACAACTTAGGGAAATAGAAGTAGTTTCCTTTAACCAAGCTAATGACATTAGGTACTATCTTAACTCCCTAGAGGACACTAAGAAGCAGAAGCAGTTCAAGAAGTAGAAGTCAACTCCTTAAAACAAAAACTGCATAGTTAGACAAGCTCATCTCATATTGTCCAACACTTAGTGAGAGAGAGAAACAACGAGGAGGGATTGGGATACAAAGTGGTTCCACCACCACCTGAGACCTTGATGAACACCAACTGTAAACCAATTAATGATAACTCCATCAAGGACCATGTGGTGACCACTCCTCTTGTTAGTGACCCAGATTCCACAAGTAAATCAATTGTATCTGGCACTACACAAAAGGAGTCCACTTTAAAGGAAAAAGGAAAGATGCCTTGTGTTAACCTGGAAAAAGAATTTGAAAAGGTTAAATTAAAGTCAGATTCAAACAAAGTCAAATCAGAACCCAAAAAGACTATTAAACCTATTCAATCACGAGCATCATGTCAAAGTCTAGGTAAACAAGAAATAAAAGATGTAAAACCAGGTAAAGCAATTAAGTTTGTAAAACCTGACCATACATCTACAAAGAAGTGTCTCAATCTAAACAAAATAAGGTCATCCATGTGACACTTACATCTCCACGAAAACAAATAAACCGTAAAGTTGAAAGCAGACCTTGCTACAATTGTGGAGAGTACGGTCACATTGCGTCTTATTGTCCTTATTATCAGACACCGAGGAGGAAAGTTGAACTTCCTACATCTAAAACTAGCTCTTTTAAGAGGAACTCAGTGACGCCTCCTAAAAGGGATAGTGAACCCAAAGTTCAACCCATCAGATAGTCGTCTGTTTATCATAAACAAGCCTTACACAAAGCTGGTCTATGGAAAGAAAAATCCGCCTCAACGTCTGAAAATAAGAACAAACAGACATCTGAGCTTCCCTCAACCTCAAATGGTCAATGGGTTGAGTTTATGATGTGTGATGCCTCGGGGAAACCCAAGCCAGTGAAGGCTTGGGTTCCTAACATGAACTAATGTTTTC
>BJCM01255547.1:0-12799 GCA_018326385.1 Flaveria bidentis
AAGACCTAAGTTTTAGACTGTTAAACCTAAATCAAACAATGAACCAACTGATAATGAAGAACACAAAAACATGTCTTATTGATGTAACATAATACACCTTTTCGACTTCAATGAGCATGCAAACCAACAGAAATTCTTCTCATCATGAAAATCTTGATATTCATGTTTGTTGTAAGAACAGAGGATGATGAAAATTTGAAAAATGTGTAACACATCAATGAAACAACATCTCATTAATGGTTCAAACATAGAAATTATGATTGTTGAATAACAAACTCACCATTTGCTATGACAACAATGAAACAGAAATGACAAGCGTTCATCCTTGACCATTTAAAGTCAAACTGATAAATAATACACATAAGTTTTCATCAAAAAACTGACACACATGTCTCTTATGCAGATTACATGGCAAATCTTTCTTGGAGCAAGCTCCACAATGTCAGCGGTTATTTAAACCCTGATGTGCTTGAAGATGAAGGACTTAGAGATATGATCAGATTCTTATCTACCATAAGGGTAGCCTATGCTATCACTATGAGACCCACCATCTATGAGAATCTCATCAGGTCCTTCTGGAACTCAGTTGAGGTAATTGAAGCTGATGGTGTTAGAAAATTAACTGGGAGAATTAACAATCATCACACTCTGAGCATCACTGAAGATTTTGTTAGAAGATGCTTACAATTTGGTGATGATGCTAATGCACCTCTGGAGCTGGATGATGAAGAAATAACCACATTCTTTGCTGAAATTGGATATGAAGCAAAACAAATTGTTAAAGGATTGGTTGATCTACCTTGGAGTTTCCTAATTCATATATTTATGCACTGCCTATCCAAGAGAAAGACAGGACGAAATGACATTCCAGTCATCACATCCTCAGCAATCTATGCTCTCTGCTCCAACAGACCATTCAATATGTCTGCCTATGTTTTCAATGGCATGATTCAAACATTCAAGAAGGGAGAAGATACAAGTTCTTGATGTATCTAAGATTTATTCAGTGCCTGATCAATGAATCATTCCCTAATGTTGCCAATGAGGGACCAGTACTTGACATTCCTCATTATGATGCAAGGTCTTACAAATACATTAAGAAGAGGGACCCAAGAAACTTTTACAGTGGGGCTCACTCTCTTCTTCTTCCATGGATGTTTCAGCAGATAAATCAAGAAGTACAAGCATAAGAATAACCTGCTGCTCAACCATCACCACAACCATCACCACAACCATCACCACAACCATCACCACAACCATCACCGCAACCAACACCACTACCAACACCACAACCAACACCACAACCAACACCACAACCAACACCACAACCAACACCACAACCAACACCACAACCAACATCACCACCTCATCAATCACCAATACTACCATCTCATCAATCACCAATACTACCATCTCATCACTCACCAATATCACCATACCAACCTTTACCAACCCATGATTACCCTGCTGAAGGTAGAGACTCAACCAGTACTTCTAAAGCATCCAAATCATCTTTAGATGAGGAGGATAACCATGCTTAAATGCTTGTCAAGAAAGCAACTTATGAGATTGCTCCCTCAGAGAGCTTTACTGAATCCAATGTGCACATGCCTGATGAAAAAGATGAACTGATATCTGAGCTCTTAAAAAGGGTGGATAGGATGGAAAGGATTATAAATAGGAGAGCTAGAATCATTGATGATAGGATTCTAGAGCTTGATGAAAAGGAGAATGAACTAAAAGAACTGAAAGAAAAGTATGATGCTGAAAGAAAAGAGAAAGAAAAAGAGATTGATTACTTGAAGGCTTCACTGAACCATTCTAGAGAAGAAGTGTGTGGAAATGTTGACACTCTTGCCATTCAAACCATAGCAATGGAAGAACAAGAGAATATTATTGAAGAACAAGCTGAAATCATCTCTAATCTTGAAAATGAACTTCAAAGCCAAAACAAAAGGATCTCTGAACTTGAGCTGATAATTGAGATTCAAAGAACTGTTGTGGCTGATGAAAGGAAAGATGAACAAGAAAAGGCTGATAATGATGAAAACCAGGATGCATCTGAGAATGAAGAACAAGAAGAAGATACAAGTCAAACAAATCATGAGGAACAAAGTCTAGAAATGGTGATTTATCCTGGAAAAACAGATGATTCTCTCACTGAGAAAGTTGAATTTGAGGAACTTATCAATGCTTTAGATAGATTTACATCTGAAGAATTCAGTGGAGATGAGAATTTTTGGGAATTTGTGAACAATTAAAGAACTGACTCAAATCCTATTTTATTCATCCCTAAATCTCCAGTTCCTTTGGAAAAAAAGTTAACAATGCAGATTGTCCCTGCTATGTCACTATCAGAAGAACAGAAAGAAATGATAAGAGAAATGTATGAAAAATAAGAAAAGGAAAAAAGAAACAGAAAAGGAAAAGGAAAAGGAGAAGGAGGAAACTGAAGTCAATGATCAAGAACCAACCACACCTGAAAAAGTATTAGATGTGATAGAAAAGGCTGAAACTTCAAGCTCACAACTTCAAACATACTCAAGAAAAAGAAAATATCTAGCTGAAAAGGCTAAGGGTAAAAGACCAGTGGTTGAAGAAGAAAGTTTTAAGAAACAAAAAGATGATCCCAGAAGTCTGGCAGCAATTGCTGAATTTCTTGAAGAATATGAGCAGGCTGAAGCTCAATTGAAGAAACAAGCTGTTATCATTGATTTAAAAGAAGGATAGATAGCAGGAGGTTATGATGCTACAAAGGATGTTGATATGGACAGTTCATTAAAACCTGAAAAACCAGTTGAAGAAATGGTGTCAAAGGCTCAAACTGATGATTTAATTATAAAAGCCATGTTTTTGATCAATCATGGGTATGATCCAGATGAAGTCTTTAGGATGACCTATTAAGGAATGAAGGAAGAGAAGAAAAAGTGAAAAAGCTGCTAGATCCAAGTGTTGAAACTGAGTATGAGAAATCAGCAATTAAAAAGGATTTTGTACCAAAAGTGCCTCCAATGAAGAAATTAACTACAACTGATTATGAAAGACCTTTTACAAGGAAGGTTCCTCTGCCCAAACTGTCATCTACGAAGAAATCATCCCCAACTCCTAAACCATTATTTCTTGATCCTTATAGTATGTCAGATAAGGAAATGAAGGACTATCTCTCAAGCCAAGGGCTCACAAAAAAAGATTGGGAACATGAAAACCAACTCATTAAGGGCTGCAACTCTTCAAATGATAAATGAGAAGAAAGAAAGACTCAAGAGGTTAGAAGAAGAAATATTAAGCAAAAAGTCAAGATCTAGAGTATCTACTCAAGACATGATGCTGAATCAGAAAGATCAAGAACTATTGGCTCCTGTTCTCCACAAGTACCCCGAATGGTTTGCAGAACCTTCTCAGTTGAAATGACAAGTATGGATTAACCACTGTTGAGTTAATCAGAGGGGTGTCTACTCCCAAAGGCAAATTTGATCAGAAGATAATTTCTTGGAAGTATGACAGTATGTGGAACATGTTAATGGTAAAAAGGATCTCAGGGCTAGTCTAATTCTTTATAGAGTACTCAGCTTTAGTAAATGCCCTGGAGATTCATGATTTAAAAGAACTAGCTCAACTGGAACTGATCAATCATGCAACTATGTTCAGGGGATATGAATTTGAAAACATACTTAAGATGTTCAGAAGAACTAACAATTTCAATTCATTAAAGACCATATGCATGAGAAAAGACAAAGCCTTTTTCAATCCCCTTGAAAAGAACAAGAAAATGCAAGCAGAAGAGGTTGTGTTCCCTGAGTTGAAGGTAAAGCCAACCAAATCATTGAAGAGGAAAATCGTGTCTGGTACTCATTCCTCCACTCCCATCTCAAATATGTACTATGATGAGAAAACTTATGACATGGTGATTGAAAGGAAGTGGGGAGGAAAAGAGGGAGCTGAAATAAGATTAGTCAGTGGATATGAAGTAAGACTACTTGATGAATCATACATCTACTATATTTATACCAGACACTTCAGGGAAATAAACAATAAATTGGGTGAACAAGACATTCACTTCTTTCTAAAGTGCATCATGTTGCTGAAACTAGCATATGATCGGATAAGTGCTAAAAGAGAGAAAAGAAAGAAGAAGAAAACACCATTGCAACTTGGAAATATTGTCAAACCTGAGGTGGATGTGGGGGGGAGCTTACTGATTCATAGAGATGGTCTTTCTACAATCTCCATTTGGGAGCCTATTTCACTGAAAAAGTTACCAATGGAAGCCATATACAACATGAGCACAAAGAAGATCCATGTGCTAAGTAGAGACATAATGTCAGAAGCAACTGATTTTGTGAACATGATCAAGGCTGTCCTGGATCCAACTAAAGCTGCATTCATATTACCTCTAGAAGACCAACAGAATCCTCACAACATCATTCACCTCCCAAAAATTAAAGAAACATAGGCTGTATAATCCTTAGGGGGAGTATTGTTACACCCTGAAAGGATCATACATGCCAACTCAATGGGTGATTTGATGATTGCTCTGCTGGAATCCCTTAAGTCCAAGAAGAAATGCGGATGAAAATTCTGCTAAGAAAAAGAACAAGTGTTGTCTTCTGCATTGTCAATGCGGAAGACATAATGCAAATACGGACAAGTATTTGCTCATCCACATTGACAAATGCGGAAGACTAAAAGTTAATGCGGACAAGACTTTGCTCATCCGCATTAGACAAATGCGGATGACCGAACAAATGCGCCTAAGTATTTGTTCATCTGCATTAAACAATGTGGATGACCAATATACTAATGCGGATGATCAAGTGAAGAAATGCTGATCAAGTTAACTCATCCGCATTTGTCAATGCGGATGAACAAGCAAAGATGCGAATCAAGACTTAGACTAGTTTTTGATGTAATAGCTCAGGGGTAGTTTAGTCATTTTGTAACATGCATCTTGTCTGCCTATAAATAGAATAGATAACCTCGTACCTAAGGTGACGACTGATAGACATAGATAATTTTTGTTGTAATTATTCTCTATAATTAATCAACTTTCATATATACAATACAAAAGCATTTATGAGTATTTTTCTTGCATTGAATGTTCTTTGATTGTTTGTTTCCGCCATTCAATCATTGACTTGATTACCATATTCGATTCATAGTAAGAATATCGATCTTACTCAACCCAGTCACATTTGTTCTTTCTTCATCCGCAAAAGTACATCCGCATAATTCCACACTTGTGTTTCCAACCATAACATAATTCATCACTGCTTGAATTTGTATGCATGATCCATTTAGGATCCAACAATACTCCCCTAGGATTATACAGCCTAAGCATTTCAAGTGTGTTTTGATGATGGAATATGTGAAGATTCTGGATGATCTTTAGCAGATGCTTATTGTTGTTATGATGTGGATGCTTGGACTCTTATGGATATTGAAGCTGATGTAATGAAAGTTTTTTTTGTTGATGGAGTTGTTGTTGTGGGAGCTACCGTTGTTGTTACTTGTGTTGATATTGTAGCTGTTGGAGTTGCTTCCTTAGAAGGATAATAATAAAATTTGGGGTTGGTAGGACCTAAAATGAAATTAAAATTTTTAGAGAACTTTGCTTCTTTCATTCTATTTCTATCAAACACATGTATCTTGTAAGACCCTGTTCCCGGGGCGCTCCAGCTGGTCAATCATCGCACATAAAACATAATATTTACATTAACTTTACTAAAATATTGCAACGAAATCATTTTAAACAACCATTTCATTTCATATAAATAATCGCTTTTACAAAATAATAAAACATTCATTACAAAATATCGTTTGTTCGCATTACAATGCAAAAACATTATCGCAACATAAAATGGATGCCATCCAAAACAAGCCAAGTAGCCACCTCGTGCCATCCTCAACAAAATTTACCTGCTAACTGCAAAATGCATAAAAGTCAGCGTTGTTGAGTGAGTTCTAGGTTTCAAAATAAAATACTTTACTTTCATTCAAAACCATTCTATACTTTCGTACATGATCACACATCATACGTACACATAGATAATATTATTATTATCTTCCTTTACTGTTCACTACTTTCTTCTTTGCTTCTTCCCGGATAAGTGTCATAAATGACTTCCATAACGCATATATAGCCTGACACCAACATCGGGGTGAGTATCTGCTATCATCAATATACTATAGAACTGGCCAGTCACAAAGACTAGACCCCTGTGTGTATCCTTATGGGTTAGCTAAACCATACACAGTTGAGCTAACGACATTTTAGAGTCATGCACCTCTGCACATTTACTTGCAAGACTTTCTTTACTTTCACTTTCATTCATGCATTCATTCTTTCATTACGTTCCTCTTTTCATTATCTTCCGCTTTACGTTACATAATACTTTCCATATACATTCAGAACTATACCACATAAAGCCATGGAAAATAACATACATAATAAGGAACATAAACATAACCATACAAGGCATCATCATGCACATCACATCATCATGCATGCCACATCACATAAGCATCATCATACATGACCTCATAAAGTCAACTTTCATCACCCCCTGGAACCTCCCAAGTCAAAGCATACACTTAACACTTTCTCCCAAGTCTTAGGCGCATGGGCACTATGCAGGCGCATGGGCACTATGCAGGCGCATGGGCACTATGCAGGCGCATGGGCACTATGCAGGCGCATGATCTTTCAGGCGCATGGGGAACACTTAGGCGCATGGGAATCTTCCAGGCGTATGGGCACTATTGGGGTGCATGGCCCACACTTAGTCATTCTGGGCAACATTCTAGGCGCATGGGCACTATGCAGGCGCATGAGTGCCTGGGCGCATGGGCTTTCTGGGCGTCTGGACACTTAGTCAGATTCAGCCTATTTCTTGGCGCATGGATACTATGTGGGTGCATGAAGTTTGGGCGCATGGGGAAACTTAGGCAGTTATTAACCGTTAGGAGCATAGGCCACTATTTAGACGCATGGGCAGTCAACGTATACTATAATCATTTCAATTCAGTCCCAAACATCAATCTAACATGTTCTAGGCTTATATCTTACATTCTAAGCTGTAGAACATGAGCATAACATCATCACCACAACATATAACACCCAAAATCAAACCCATCCGCATTCATACACACACATACATACGGGTACACACCCATATTTTATAAAAACGTTTAAACATGCATTTCTAGCCCCAAAATTAGTTAAAACAAGTAAAAAAGGGGTTCTAGAACTCACCTTAGCAGTCTTTGGGTATGACTTCTTCAAAAAACCGTTTGCTAAAAGCTCAAACACCTAAAACCCACCAAAACACATAATCAAACACATACAATCACATAACCGAGGCATAGGCCGGTTAAGAACATCTAAAATCCAAGAATTATTACCTAAATTCGAACGTCTTCTTCTTCTTCTTCAAAATTCCGAACTCTTCTGCTCTTCTTCTCTCTCGCTCTCTAAAATATCCGATTTGCAAAAAGGTGAAAGTAACATGGTATGATGGCCGTGTTGCTTTATTCACTAACTTTTGAATTTTTTTTCCTTTTTGATACTTTTAACCCCTCAACTAGGCCGGTTTTATTGCATTTCTTTCTTATTCCTTGGTTTTATTCTTTTCTTTCTTACCTTTAAAAATATCCGGGTGTTACATATCTTCAATTGTTTCATCCTTTACACATCTTCAATGGGGAGTTTCTTGAGAGATTGAGGTTCAAAGATAGCAATGGTAGATAATCCATCTATATGGATTGTCAAATCACCCTTAGAGCCTACCTCCAACTTTACTATGTTTGCAAAACTTTACTATGTTTGCAAAGTTTGAAGGCATTCTCTTTCTCTTCTTAGTGTCTCTCTTCCTATTGATCATTTCATATGCAATCTTCAAAATACTTATGCACTTTAGGAAGAATAGAAGATCATTCTCTCCAAACTTTTTGGTGGGAATATTAAAGTGCCTAGTAACATATAATGAATATATGATTCATCTAGCAGCTACACTTTATAGACACTGAAAAAAGCCTGATTTCAAGCCCTGTTTTCCCTTCCCAACCTCTGACAATAACCAACTCATATGTATCTTTGCAAGACCAGTTAAGGGATGGTCAATACAACTAGTCTCACAATAAGGAGAGTGTTATAACACTTAACAGATCAAAATAGGGAACCGGGTTTAAGTGAAAGTAACTAAGAACACAAGTAAGTAATTAGAAAGAACAAAGAACAAGAACAAGATAAGTATGGTTTTCAAGAATGATGAATATTGTTCTCAAGTTCTATTACAAGTGTTACAAAGCATAAAGATAAATAGAAGAACCTGAGACACTTTATACTACATGCTACAACCGACTATATTTTGAAAGTCATCTGGAAACAAAATCTAGACAACAAGAATAATGTACAGTTAAAAGGCAGATTGTCTTTTGACTTGTGACTAGGACCTGCCATAGCTCATATCCTGATCTATTACAAAAAGGATAAAAGGTACAAAGTAGAAAGTTACAAACCCCAAACCATAATCTACAATTTACAAAAGCATAGAAATTTTCACCAACTTATACAAGTTGGTAAGTCTTCAGAGTTGCAGCAGAAAGTTGGTCAGCTTTTGTTAAAAAGTGATTATAGAAAGCATGTCTTCTCTGTCTTCAGAAGAAATCAGTCTTTAGTCTTTTGGATTCGGAATACTTTGTCTTTGAAGCTTTGGAAGGCTTCATCTTTGTCTTTGAAAGATTTGATCTTTGGCTTCGGATGATTTTACACTTAGAATATTATCTCTGAGTTGTGTAAAATCTTCCAAAGTAACTCTACTTTATACTTCATGCATGCATGCTGGAAGCTCTTTAGTTGCTTTGGTTGCATCAGCCTTTAAGTGTAAACCTTACACTCTTCAGCATACTTGACATTAGAGATTGGTATTGTTTTGTGTGTACCAACAACTTGTTTTCTTTAGAGTTCTTCAGTTGGCTTTATGCTTCCCGTGGGAACTACCAACTCTTTAACTGTCTTCTTTTTCTTTGACTTGTCAAAGGGGTTTATGAAACTTTTGTCTTTCTTCATACAAATCTCTTTCAAGGCTTTGAAGTTGTTGGTTCTTTTGAACATATTTAATATGTTCTGAAATTGATAACCCCTTGACATAGTAGCATGGTTTATCAGTTCTAACTCAACAAGTTTCTTTAAGTCTTGAATCTTTAGGAAATTTACAAGTTTAGTATAGTTTGTGAAGAATTAAACTAAACCTGAGATCCTTTGCACCATAAACATGTTCTATTCATGATCATACTTATATACAATAATCTTAACATCTATTTTGCCTTCTACAACTGAAACACCTTAGAGAATTTTATAAGTGGTTAATTCCTCTTGTAAGTTTATTTAGGATGGTTGTTTGAACCAATCTAAATTTTTGCTCAAAATGGTGCCAGAGAGTCATGATCTTTTTCAAAGACATGGACTTGCTGAGCTGATCTTCCCAATCTGGACTGACTAGGAATGATTTCTTCATTAACAACTCTTATTCTTTCCTTCAAGTTATGAATGATTTGGAGCATAAAAACTCTAAGAAAGTTGGTTTTCATTAGTTCCAACTTCCTCTTAGTGAATCCATTCCCTGCAAGGAATTCCTTAATATCTTTGTTTGGCATCTCATAGGAAGTATGAAATGGATAATGTATAGGTGCTTGTCTTTGAGGAGAGGGTGTTGCAGTAGAGGAGGAAGTTACTATGGCTTTGCCTTTCTTTGTTTCTTAAGTTTTCCTCTACTTATACTCAATTTCAATGGAAGGATCTAACAATCTTTCCACCACTACTTGAATTTAGATGTATGATCATTTCAGGGTCCAATAAAAAAGTTTTAATTGCATAGCGTTAAAACAATTTTATACCGTTCTTGTAATATATATATATATATATATAGGAGGGATCCTAAAAAAACCACAAAGTTATATGAAAACTAGAGAAAACCAATGAAATCGGTCACATAACTTATAAATTTTTTTACCACTACCCCTAATATTTATGTGTGTGTATATATAAACATGAGTATGGATCAAATGAAAAACCGTAGCATGATTTTACACATACTTCACATATTGGTTACGTATATGTAACCATTTTTCATTCGACATAGTGTTACGTATATGTAAGGCTCTTCATTCTCATATTTATGTTGAACATATATGTAAAAAATGCTTAATTAATCTTTTAACAATTAAAATAACATAAAATTTATGAATTATCTAATTGTTTTTCTTTGTTTTCTTTGGTTTTCATATAATTGTTGGTTTTCTTGGGAACCATTCCCTATATATATGTGTATATATATATGTATATATATATATATGTGTATATATATATATGTATATATATATAATATAAATATATATATATATATATATATATATATATATATATAGGGGAGGAATAAAATGAGAACTATCTTTTTTTGTAAGAACTCTAGAAACCAATCTCAACCACTAGTTCTCAATGTCAAAATTGTAATTGACAAAAACATATTTAAAAACTTTATAAACAAAAAAATAACATAAAAATAAAAAAAACACAAAAAATATTCCCCTACTTTCATTCTTTCATAAAAAATTATAAAAAATAAATATAATTCCCGTTTTTTAATGAAATTCATTTTACACATGTGTAAATATAGTACTACACAAGTGTATAACTAGATTTTCACATATGTAAATAACGGATTGATGATGTTTTTAGAAAAGTATATCAATATGGTAGATGTCACACCCCGGGCCCAGGTAGGGTGGGATGTCACAAACTAGAAACAACATATGGCAGTGGAAACAAACCATCATAAGAGCACAAAGGGAGAGAACATCACATGGCATTAAAAATTTAAGAATAATCCCGGGCTAGAAACAGATCTAGCCCTCAAATCATATTGTACATCCAACATAAGGACAAAATGTATAAATAGCAATAATTAAAAATTGTTCAGATGTTTCAAAACAAGGACAAGCCAATGCCATGGTCACGGTGCTAGGTCAAAGTCTTCTACACAGCTAGACTCCACTCATGGATTACCTGAAACATGCTCAAAAGAAATTGTGTCAACTAAAAAGTTGGTGAATTCAAGTGCTTAAAGATCAAAAACAAGAATTCATTAGAATCCACACTTATTTAAAAGTCATAGTATCATTGTTGTGGGGATCACAATCAACCCTGCACTCAGCCCCAGTTAGCCTCTTCAAAAATTAAGTTAGCGGTTAAATCCCCGTGGGGAGAACTGAGCCTCAAACCAGTGGACCATCCCTGCCGGTTGGTCCACCATAGTATCTTATTAAAACCTGTTACATGCCACAAACGACCCCGTAGGATCTCAGTGTGTTACCCTCCCGTTCATCACAGAAGGCACTGTGTGTGGGGGATTCCCCAAGTAGATCTACCCATATAAACAAGCGGTTCACAAAAGAATTAATGACTGTGATACAAGTATCAGCAGGTCTCAACATATCCACAACATATAGCTTCATAACATAGAACAAAAATATTTTAGTTTAAACAGAGCATGCTTCATCCCAAAAACAGTAGTAAAAAGAGAGACACTTAAACTCACCGAATTCAAGCAAAAAGGGTCACTGCGTGTGCCGGGAAAGGTCTCGAGTCTAACACCCTAATCAATAAGATTTAAGTGTTAATCCACTAATTATAGGTTCATGGAGATGCATAAGATGTGCCATGCGGTTAAAATCTTAATAGCATTTGAATTACTAAGTCCATGTGTAAAAAGTTTCCTTTAATAGAATGTTAGGGTTTCTTAGGAAAGAATACATGATTTGCTATCCTAAATCACTTATATAGATTAGTTTGAGTCTTTTAAGTGATTTTAGGTTCAAGGGGTCGGTTAATAGAAGTTTGTCAAAAATTTACAGTTTAGTCCTCCAAGTTTTGAAAATTACAATTTCTACCCCCAAGTTTGATTTCTTGCATAAAATGTCTTTTATGCCCAAATATTAGTTTCTTAGAGTTAGAAAACTGATTTTAAGTAAGTTTCTACCAAAATTTCAAAATTTAAGTCTGGTTTATAAATTTTTATGACTCTCGTTACCGATTACGGTAAAACCAAAGGTTTTTAACGGTTAAGTGTTGATTTCTATTTTAATGGTCTTAGATTCATTAAAAATCATTTTATTGACTTTATACAAGGTTTTAATCTGTAAGAGATGCATTTTGAGCTCCTTTTAGGTGAAAGTCTACCTTTTAAGTTTTACCAGTTTAAACGCGTTTTTAACCGAGTTTGACCCGTTAAAAGCTCGTTTGACCAATTTTTCAACTCTTTTAGATCTTATAGTACATAAATAACTGAAATAACATGGTTTCCATAGATTTTGGTGTTTTACTCTTATTTAAAAATTTATCATACAAACGTTACCCGATTTAAACCTGTTTTTCACTAAAAATTCCATTTAATCTATTCTTTGACCATTTAAGCAACAAATCCGACCCAAATAATTTGTTACACCGTTTAGAGCCTGGAATACTTTTTAAGATGGTTAAAATCCATGTTTTATTGTCTTAAAGTTGTTTTTACCACTTTTCAGGTCCCCGAATATGTCCAAATAGCTTACAAGTCTAAGACATTTATATTTTCAGCCTTTAACATCTTCTCAAATACCCAAAATCATCCAAAACTTATTGAAATACTATCTCAACCTCACGGGTTCATCAACCCAAGTAAGAACACGATGGAAACTAAAGTGTTACACCATTCTCATCCATTACACTTGCGTTAAATGCCATAACTTGTGATTAAACATTAAC
>BJCM01255556.1:0-11302 GCA_018326385.1 Flaveria bidentis
TAGGATCCTTGCTTGACGAAGTAGGACTACTTGTGGGTTTATCCTGACGATTGAAGGATGAGAATGGATATCCATTTCCAGTCTTCTTGGGCTTCACACACTGACGTTTGAAGTGCCCCTTCTCCCCACATTTGAAGCAGGTAACTTTGGTCTTGTCAAAACCAAAAGTTGTGTCCTTAGTGGCAATCAGATTCTGTCCGGTCTTCTTGACAAACTTCTTAGCTCTCCCAACAGCACTTGCTAAGGCCCACATGATGTCCATCCTTTCCAGCTCTGTCTCGTCTACCTGTTCATAGTCCTCATCTATCAGATGGCAATTCCCAATTTTCCCAACAACTAGCCTATCATAGGAATGGACGACAACTACTAAGAGATCCATGTGTTCCTTTGCTACCTCTACTGTTACATTCCTAAGATTCTCGGTCTTCAGTTTTGTAGCATTTGCTTCAGGTGCTATGTATTGGGTACCAGACGACCCTGATGTGTCAGATCCTGAAGAAATGGCTTGAGATGGACCAACTGAACTCGACACAAATATCGTCTGAAGTGGCGCTCCAGACGTTTTGGCTTGTGTAGTTGAGTTGTACAGTGACGGATTCTGATCATATGAAGACTTTTGGGCCCTGTACTTCATCCTCAACTCCTCCTCTCTCAGCTTCAGAATGAAGACATTGATGTCTAACTTTGCTAGCATATCTTTCTGTCTGAGGTTGGAGACAAAGGAAACCCACTTCTCTGGCAACCCATCTGCAAAGTTTGAAACTTTGTCTTCCATAGACGTTATGACTCCATGAGTGTGCAGCTCACTCATTAAGTGGTAGAACCGATCGATGACATCATCCAAGCTCTCCTTTCCAATTTACGAGAAGTTTTCAAACTCCTTCTTCAACGCTTTACCCTTTAGAGCTTTTAATGATGCATTTCCGTCATACCTCTTTTCCAATGCATCCCACAGCTTCTTAGCTTGCTTGTTCTCAGAAAATTGATGGAAGATATCCTTAGGAATTGACTGAGTCAGCAATGCATAAACTTTCTTTTCAGCATTGTACTTTACTTTTTGTCCATCAGTCATGCCTCCTAATGTAAGTTTGACTCCATCTACACCTACAAGCATGCTATACCTTGTCTCTATCGACTCCCACAGATTAGGATCTACGCCATTCAAGTAGATCTCGAATCTGTGCTTCCACTGTGGGTAATCATCTAACGTGATTAGCTTAGGGGGTTTGTTATGATTCCCCACTTCATTTTCCAGAAGCAATAGTCTGGATCCTTGAATCTCTTCCCACAGTGAACGCTGAATATTGATCCTCCATTACTATCAACTTTAAACTTTGGAACAAACTGTTTTACTTGTGCGAATGAAGCTGTGCGATTGGACAGCTCGTGCGATTGAACAATGCGAATGGCTCAAACATGCGAATGAACTAATGCAAATGAATCAATCGTGCGTATGGACCGGTGCGGATGAACAATGCGAATAGACAGTTCAGTCGTACGAATGGATGTACGAATGAGTCCAATCGTGCGTATGAGGGATGTGAATGAATTTGGTCGTGCGATTGAGTCAATCGTGCGACTAAAGCTGCTGGATTTTGAGAATTCGAAGGTTTAAGGTATTTTGGATGCAAAACCACTAATTTCTCACTAACCCTAATTGCCGTATGCCGGAAAACATTAACTTTATGAACTGGAGATGTCTAAAACACTGTTTGACACAAAAAGATTATGTTTTTGAGAGAAAAAACACAATTTTTATATTGAAACGATTGAATCACACGTAAATCAAGAGCCAAGGCTCTGATACCACTTGTTAGGATCATGTACGGGATGAAGTTCTAATTGATTAACGTGTATACCGACTCAAATAGTGCGGAATCCTATTTGATTTTCGATCCAATCAGTGAGAACGCACGTAGAATCAATTGTAGATTGAATCTAAATGTTAAGAACGATTGGTAATCAATCTAGTGCGATCTATGAACTTGGAACAGGTTCTTAGAAGTCAAGTCTTTGGACGGCTAGGGTATGATTTAGTGCGTAGGTATTCGAAGTGTTGCGTTTTTTCCACAATTTAAGTGGTATTTATAGGTTAGGGTTTCTCATTCGTGCGACTAAACCATTAGCATGGTTCAGTCGTGCGATTGAGTCATGCGGTTGATCCATTCGCACGAGTGAGTGTCAGTCGTGCGACTGAGTCAATCTCATGTTACAATCGTGCGACTGATCCAGTCTCCTGGTTTAGTCGTGCGACTGGTTCATTAGCATGAAGTTGTTCATGCGAATGGTCGATTAGCATGGGCCATTCGCATGAAGACTTCATATGATTAAGTTTGAATATGTTTCTCAATCATTACTTTAATAATATTTATTTAAACAACCACAAACCTATATAATTAGTCCAATATGCGTTAATAAACAATAAACATTCAAACATACATTGAAACATTTAACATTAAGATCATCAATCACATAATTTGTTTCATTCAACTCCTATATTTCATTTAAATTAAGGACATGACAGACATATTACATTAAGATCGTAAACTAGGTACATATGCATCTACACCTCTGACATTTCGGAACCTCATACTCCATTAGCTACAGATCCTGAACCTGAGTTTAACAATCTGGATAATGAGGTGGTTGTTCCAAAAACTCCCGGATCTCGAATAAATGTTTATCATCCCTTGGACAATGTCATTGGGGATGTTCGATCGGGAGTATAGACCAGAAATCAGCTGTACTCAGCTAATTATGCCTCAGTAATGGAAAAGGGATACCTTCACGATAGAGCATATCGATGTATTGTGTCTCAATTTGAGCCGAAATACGTTAGTGAAGCGTTAAATGATGAGGCATGGGTCAGTGTGATGCAAGAAGAACTCCTACAATTCAAGAAGTTAGGAGTGTCGACCCTTGTGAGAAACCAAAAGGTGCTAAGGTGATTGGCACAAAATGGGCCCAACTTGTAGTTCAAGGATTTCGACAAGTCGAAGGCATAGATTACAATGAAGTGTTTGCACTAGTGGTTTAAGGGTTTGAAAGTATGTGAGGTAAAACTCATAAGTATGGACCAATCGCACGACTGGACAATAAGTATGGACCCGTCGCACAATTGGATCATGAGTATGAGCCAATCGTACGATTGAACCATAAGTATGGACCAGTCGCACGATTGAATAATAAGCCTGGAGCAATCCATGCGATTGGATCACGAGAATGAACAAATCGCACGAATGGATGAGGCCGTATGAGCCAGTCGCACGACTGAACCCCAGTCGCACGAATGAAGCATGCGAATGGGCCTAGTCGCACGAGTGAATGTTTACTCAGTATAAATAGAGGGGAGTCAGTCGCATTTGTAACACCCTTCAATCGCTCACCCTAGTCGCACGAACTTACCAATACTCTGCCCAAATTTCATTTGATTGTGTTTACCAATTGATTGTGTTACTAACTGATCCATTGTTCATCTACAGGTACTTAGTGACCGAAATCGACACCAATGCCCAGTTTAATCAAACCCTAAGGACCGAATTCATTCTAAAGAAGAATATTGAAAAAACTTCTCAAAATAAACCACTTAAATGGACATAATCGTTGATTTAAAGAATATTAAGTGTTATTTTGAGTTTCTGCGAGTCTAATGAGTCTAAACACGACGTCTAATTTCAAGTTTTGACCAAGATTCGTAGTCAGAGTGCAGGACAGAGTCGTATGCAAATAGATACTCCGAATGAACATCAGTCGCACGATTGAGCCAGACGTGCGATTCAATCTTACAAATAAATCATTTGGTGACTTAGTCGCACGACTGACTCAACCGTGTGGCCTAACACACGACTAAGTTCAGTCGCAAGCTCAATCGCACGACTGAACTCAGCCGCATGCTCAATCTAACGTCTGAACCCAATTGTATGGTTCAATCGGACGATTGAACCAGACTTATCTCAAAACAGTTTAATTTCAACTGTCCTCTATTATGCACAAATCTAAAGTTTATGTGTCTTGTGTAATAGCAACATGGCTGATAAGTGGACTATCAACACCAAGCACAACATCTGTGCTCACTTGGATGCGACCACTCGGAATGCTACCGATTTTGCTGGGATTATTGCTTTTCTTAGGAGATTGAGGATCTTCAATGCCATTTCGACACCATGCACACCTTACAGATCCATCCAATAGGCCTTCTTGTAAAGTTCCAGGGTTGACCGGTCCATTGAGCCATACTGTATACGAAGCTCCATTTTTGGTCAAGAAATCAAAGTTACTGCAGCAGATCTAAGATGGGTACTGGATCTGGGTGATGATGATGCCCACCCAACCAAGTTACATCCTCTGACAGTAAGGGGTTGTTTTCTACGGATGAAGTACACTAGGGACATCAACGTAGGTGTGCTCAACAAAAGCAACATGTGTCCCCAGTTCAAGTACCCAACCCATGTCATTCTGAAGTGCATAGCATCAAAGAGGGGAGGATTTGATGATTTATCTGACCAAATCCTGAATGCAAACATTGCACTGATGCTGAACCATCCTTTCAGCTTCTCCAACATGATATTCTCTTACTTGATAGAGAACCTCGAGGCTAAGGGTAAGGAGGGTTTTTGCATGTACCCTCGGTTCTTACAGTTTATTATTGATGAGAAGCTTTCGTCTCTGCCAAAGAAGAAAGAAGATGCAGTGGTACTCGAGGTGATGGATGATACCACCTTGGGTAGGATGAAAGTATACAGGGGAAGCAGGTGAAGCCCCCTGTCATGAGACTGTTCGGGCACTTGGCAAGTGCTGATTATGTGGCGCCTTCTCACAAGAAATGGCGTCATGATGAGAGTGACTCAAATGTCGAGCCGATTGAGCTACCCACTGATGATACAAACGGCGATGATGACGACCATGGTGATAGTCAAGGCGCTGAGGCTCTTGGTGGATCCGAGCAGGCTCCAACCCACCCCGATTTTTAGATAGATGAAGATGATGAGTCAGATGAGGAGCCACTCGTGAGGACAGTTGGTAGCAGGGTTGTGGCCACCGAGAGAGGTAAAGAGGCGGTTGGTGGACGCCAGGCGGGGTCAAAGGGTGGTGCTACAGATTACACTGATCCTACTTACACCCAGACCAGCCACTTGGCTCAAGGAGAGCCTCTGTCTCTAAGGGCTCAAGGAAGAAATGGATGGCCCAACCCTACAGGAAGAAGAGCAAGAGGTAGAGGAGCACCCTAATCACTACTCCCACCACCACTACCACAACTACCACCACATCCATACCTCCTATCACCACAACCACACATCCTATCTCCGCCCCCATAACTACTACTACCACCACCACTCCACCCACTAATACTATCTCTCATTCCACCACCACTACCACAGCCACTCCACAACAGCCCACACACATTCCACCTCCCATATTCACCACATCCACTACTACCACCACCTCTCATCGAGCAGGTGCATCCACACATTCTCCATTCATAGCTGAACCCACTCTACCCCATATCGGGTTAGAGGAACAGTGGCCAACCTTAACTGAAATATGCTAAGGCTGCTTGCCACATATGAGCAAAGAGGTGCGCAGCACAACCAGCTAATGGAGGTGAATGCAGCTCAAGCTCAGAAGATCAGGGAGCTCAGTGAGAAGAGTGACCTGTATCAGAGAGCTCTAAGCCGAGCCCACCATGCACTTACTAGTCAAAATGAGCTAGTGTTGGCTTTAGTGAAGAGGATTGAGGAGCTAGAAAAGAAAAATAAGAAGATTATGCTAAAGCTGAAAGGGTCAAAGAGTGAGCCTCTAAAGATCAAGGATGGTGAGGGTGATAATGATGATGCTGATGCTGATGATGATGATGATGATGATGATGATGATGAGAATGAAGATGATTCTGAAGAAAATATTGAGGAGGGAGGACCGAGCGGAAAAGATCAAGAGGATGATGATGATCAGGAAGGTGGTGCATCTGCATCAGCCTCTCCTTAAGCTCAAGAGAGGCGTACCAAACATAGCCAAGATCAAGGAGCCTCTTCCTCAGCTCCTCCAGCAGAAGAATCAAAGGAGCAAGAAAAAAGTAATTATTAGATGTTTATGTATTTAAAAATTTTTCTACTTGAATTATATGTTACACAAATGTAATTAATGTTCAATTATGTTTATTTATGCTTAAATGTTTTATCTAATGAATTTTGTGTGATATGCTTAATGTTAAATCATACAAATGAAACTCAACAGATCGATGATAACGATGTTTCTCCCCATTAGCAAATTAATTCTCAATTCACCATGTTCTTGATTTGCAAGGGATCGTCAAAAGGTCAATGAGCTACACTCCCGAAGAAGGAGGAATTATACATGATCTGACCGAAGAGCAGCTAGCTGAGATGTTCCAACTCAATCCGGACGAAATTGTAGAAGATGCTTCAGAATTTGAGGTTTTAAGTGATGAGGAGCTGCAGGATGTTGATGAGATTGAGATCGAGGATGTTACAGCATAACATTATCTAGAGTACACTAACCACGAGGGAAATGTGATACCCAACTTGGGTGATACTTTCTGCAGTGCTACATTTGAGCAGTTGGATGAAATGGAGAAGGAAAAGGAAAAGGATGAAAACCAAGCCCAAGCCTCGGATGCAAATGTTGATATCAAGAAGGTTGAATGGGTAGCTTGTTTTGCTGAAATAAGAGCCTAGCGCACGACTTCAAAGCAAAATGCCTACACCAAACTCTACAAAGTCAAGAAACATCAGAAGGTGTCGGCAAAATCATTGCGTGGGCCTATTTTGAGGACTTAAAAGTTTATGCAGTAAAAAGAGAGAAGATGATCGAGTACTTTAGATATCCTCATGATCTGAAGACTCTTCCTAGTTTTGTGCTCAACCGACTAGCGTGCTTAGATTTGCTGTATGCAAATCCAAGGAAGATGTCAAGTTGGTTTGAAGCTGTGTTGAAGAAAGAATACCACACCAGGTGGGTAAACTTCAGACCTCAACAACCGAAGAGGTACATCCTTAGATCTAAAGTTGACCCTATATCTATGAAGGCGAAAGTAGTGCTGAAGTGGAGTCCTCCATGCATGATGTCAAAGATTCCTATACAGGAAATGCCTCAGGACTTCACTCCACATTTCAAATGGGGGTATTATGACTGGAGGACGGGTGAAGCGGTCATAGTTCTGAACAGAGAGGGCAGAATGGAAACTATCAGGGTATTTGACCCAATGTAGCTTACCAACTTGTCAGCTGAAGATGTCTACACTCTATACAAGTGGCCACTATTCTATGACACGCAGGATATTGTACATGCCCTCCAATTCCAAAATGTGATACGGCTCTTCTTTCCGTTTGAAATACACACAGGAGTCACAAGAGAGGAGAAGCACAAGAAGTTTGAAGAGCATATGAAGGATGTCAGACAATAGAGTAAACTAGGTCCAAGGGGGAGTTTGTTGATACATATGTACCTAGTTTATGTGCTTAATGTAAAAGTCTTTCATGTCTTACACATATGTAATGAATGGGTTAAATGAAATATAATGTGGTTGATGTTTATAATGTTTAATATTTCATAGTATTATTGTGTGTTAAAGTATAATGAACTTACTATATAGGTTGGAGGTTGTTGTGCATAGTTCTTAGTCAAGAATGATGGAGAAATGTTTTCAAACCTAGTCGCATGAGTCTTCATGCGAATGGACCATACTAATGGACCATACGCATGAATACATGATGCTTATGGACCAGTCGCACGACAGAACCAGGAGACTGGATCAGTTGCATGATTGAGATATAAGATTGACTCAGTTGCACGACTGAACCTTTAGTCGTGCGTATGGATCAATCGCATGATTCAGTCGCACGACTGAACCATGCTAATGGTTAAGTCGAACTATTGGAAACCCATAACCTATAAATACCACTTAATTCTTGAAAAAACAGAACAATAAAACACTAGGAGAAACAATTAAGAGCATATTTCATAATACACGAACCCTAGCCGTCTAGAACGTCCAAGGAAGCCTGTCCAACTTAATAGATCATTCCTGATCGATCTCTATTCGTTCATAACGTTTAGTTCAATCTTATATCGATCGGGTAATTGTTCTCACTGATTGGATCGCCAATCAAATAGGATTCCACACTATTTGATTTGGTATAAACGTAGAATATGTTAGTATTCCGTACGTACATTGTTCTGACACTAAAACTATTCTCCCCCTAAAATTCTAAAACCAAAAATCTTTTTGTGTTTTTGGATTTTTAATAGACAGGAAAATAAATAAAATAAAATGAAATAAAATGAAAACATGTCGGACTACGCACTTTCTTCTTCAAGAATCACTTCACTTTTCTTTTTCACGCCATTAACCTCTAAAAGATATAAAAACCTCGGTTTATCAAAGCTTTTGTCTAGAGGTCGGCGCGTTGAAAATCCGTATTAATTTTAACATCGATTAAATGCTTTTCAAAACAGTCATGTATAAAGTAATATTTAATACTGATGTGTTTTGTTTTTGGGTGTTTGACCGGATTTTTGGTGACAGCAGTAGCAGCAGAATTAGCAACAAAAATAAGGGTGTTAGAGAATTGTAAATCGTAGTCGCGCATTTGCTGTTGAATCCAGATGATTTGTGAACAATAATTTGCAGTAGCAATATATTCAGCTTCACAAGTTGACAGAGGAACTGATGTCTGCTTCCTACACTGCCAGGTGACTAACCGTCTACCGAAGAACTAACACCCCGCAGATGTTGACTTGTAATTCATTTTGCAACCACCATAGTCCGAGTCACTATACGCTGTAAGCTCAAAGTCATCATCATGAGGATACTACAACCCGAGTGTTGGAGTACCCTTCAGATATCGAAAAATCCATTTAATGCCTATGAGATGATTTACTTTTGGTTTTGTTTGATATCTTGAACATAAACACGTGGCGTACATGATATCAGGATGTCAGGCTGTTAGGTACATGAGAGATCCGATCATTGCTCTATACATGGTGGCATCAACCAGATCACCATGTTCATCGGATGCCACGTCATGGTTCGTGGCAAGTGGAGTTCCAGCTGCTGAAGCATTCTCTATGTCGAATCGACTGAGGATATCACCTACATACTTGGTCTGATGTAGGAAGATTCCCTTTGGTGTCTGATCCACCTGTAAGCCGAGAAAGAACTTCATCTCCCCCATGGCACTCATCTCAAATTCTGCTTTTATTACAGTTTCGAATTCTTTACATAATTCTTCGTTTTTGGAACCGAAGATTATGTCATCAACATAAATCTGTACCAGTAGTAAATTGTCATATTTCTCTTTAATAAACAACGTATAGTCTATCACTCCTCTGTGAAAACCGTGTTTCACAAGATGAGTTGAGAGTTTCTCATACCAGGCTCTAGGGGCTTGATGGAGCCCATAAAAAGCCTTGTCTAGTTTGTAATCTCTATCCTGATGATAAGGACCCTCAAATCCTTCGGGTTGACTGACATAGACCGTCTCACGGATTTCACCATGAAGGATTGCACTCTTCACATCTAGTCGATAGACTTTAATCTTCATGTAGGATGCATAGGCTAGAAATATACGTATTGCTTCCATCCTTGCCACCGGTGCAAACACTTCAATGTAATCTATGCCTTCGACTTGTCGAAATCCTTGAAGTACAAGTCGAGCCTTATTCCTTATCATGACCCCTTGGTCATCTTTCTTGCATTTCAGCACCCATTTAGTGCCAATCACCTTAGCACCTTTTGGTTTGTCCACAAGGGTCCATACTCCTAACTTCTTGAACTGTAGGAGTTCTTCTTGCATTTCATTGACCATGCCTCATTGTTTAAGGCTTCACTCACATATTTTGGCTCAAATTGAGACACAAAACATCAATAAGCACCATCGTGAAGATAACCCTTTTCCATGACTAAGGCATAATCAGCAGAGTATAGCTGATTTCTTGTTTGGACTCATGATCGAACATATCCAATGACATTGTCTAACAGATGATAAACATTTATCCAGGATCCAAGAGTGGTGGGAACAACTACCTCATTCTCCAGATTATGAAACCCAGGTTCAGTATCTGAAGCTATTGGAGTATGAGGTTCTGATATGTCAAAGGCATCAGGATGTGATGCTTGTGTGCTTTCATTAGTGGGAACCTGTTCCTCCTGTTCCACATTTGCAGTCTCAACTGCTTCATCATCAGAAGATGAGTCGTTTACATCAAGTGCTCCCCCTAAAGGATTAGAAGAATCGTCTAGTGGAACCGATGTTGTCAAGTCTTGTGTTGGCGTGTTCAGAACATCATACATCATTTTAGTCAATAACTCATCATCAGGAAGAGAGGTAGGGAGGTTAAATAACTTAAAGAATCCATCATAATCAAAGAAAAATGATGGTCCTTTTCCAGCAGGGGGTGGTGTATCTTTGAATATCAACGTTGCACCACACTTCTACCTGACCTATTGAGTTGTTATAAATTCTCTTGTCTGGTATGTTGTATCCAAGAAAGATACCTTCTTCTTCCTTCTCACTAAACTTCCATGTCTGAGTTTTCTTCAACAGCATGCATGGTGTGCCAAATGGTTCTAGATACTCCAGGTTGGGTTTACGTCACTGGAGTAGTTCATAACATGTTTTCCCATGTCATTTGACCACTAAAACTCGATTGAGCGTGTAACAAACATTAGCCACCGCCTTATTCTAGAATTGAATAGGCAGTTTCGAGTCAGCAAGCATAGTCCTGGCAGTCTCTATCAAGCTCTGATTTTTCCTTTCAGCAACACCCTTCATCTGTGGAGTGTAGGCAGAGGTAAATTGATGTACAATTCCTCTCTCTCTAAAGTATGCCTCCATCCACTGATTTTGAATTCTATACCATGGTCTGATCGAATCTGCCTTACTTTTAGCTTGTAAAGTGATTCCAAAGTAGTAACTAGATGTTTGAATGATTCAAAAGTTTCTGATTTGGCTTTTGGAAACAACACCCAAGATAACCTTGAATAATCATTCGTTACCACAAGCAATACAGATCTCCAGCAATGCTCTTTGTATTGACAGGGCCAAACAAATCCATGTGTAGAAGCTCAAGAGGAAGTTCAATTGAATGAACTTTCTTTGCATTGTGAGCCTTCTGTATCAAATGATTCATATTTATTGGATTAATGTGTCCCATTCTCCTATGCCAGGAGATTGAATCCCTCTTAGTTGCCTTTGACAAGAAGTATTGAACCGTGTGATTAGTTGTGGAGACTTTTGATAGATCCAAGACATATAAATCGCTATATCTTGAAGCTGACATAAGA
>BJCM01255558.1:0-20583 GCA_018326385.1 Flaveria bidentis
TTTTCTTAAACAAACAATCATGTAATACATATTCATATATGAGATAAGATATTCAAAAAGTGGGTATAGCAGCCTACCCTTTTAAATTCTATATCCACTGCCCTAGTTTTTATTCATGTTTTCTGGGTACATATTCATTCACTTAAATCCTAAACTATATTGCAGTCCTGTAATCATATTTGTCGATAAAAGTAGCCTTCTTAATCCGAACCGTAGATCACCCGAGTATCAGCAAAGACTCGGCTCTTTTATCGATATGAGTGAAAAACATATCAACAAATATGGCCTGACTAGATGTCCATGTAGGAAATGTTAGAATACCCAATTATTAATATGGGTTAAAATGAAATTTCATTTAGAAATATGGTGCATGTGTCGGAAGTACAAGGATTTGATCTATCATGGTGAAAGTTTAATTCCTGAAGTTGTAGTTATAGATGATGTTGAGCCAACAAACGAAATGGCTGACATCATCGAAGACATTATGGAAAAGAGTAGCGGTATCCGTGATGATTTTGAGGATTTGTTAGAGAAAGTTTAATCAGAATTATATCCTGGTTGTACTAAGTTTTCTTCCCTTGACTTTTTGGCAAAGCTTATGAATATTAATGTAAAAAATAAATGGACCAATAGCTTATTTGATGAGCTACTTGAGTTGTTGCAGTCTTCATATCCTGAAGGTAACAAAATCCCATGTTCTCACTATGTAGCCAAGAAGACATTAAAGAAGATTGGTTTAGGATATGAGTTGATACACATGTGCAAATATGATTGTGCTCTTCTTTGGGCAGAAAACCTATTGTTACAAAATTGTCACGAGAGTCAGTGGGTCGATACAAATACAAAGGGCAAGAAGTTACCTCACAAGGTGTTACGATAGTTTCCTTTTAATCACCATACTACAACGTGTGTATTCTTCAAGGCACACTGCAGTCGGGGCTACAAAGCATGCCTGACTTGTAACGAAGACACTCCTTCAATGTGTGTCACAAAGAAAGTCGTTTATATTGGTTACCATCGGTTTTTAGATGCAAACCATGAATGAAGAACACGTTTGGACTTCAACAGGGAACCTAAGATAAGAGCCCCTTCGAAACAATTTAGTGATACTGACTTAGAAACTCAACTTAGTCAGCTACGCCACCATTTACCACATAAGAATCCTGATATTGGTGGTGTTAAATCAAAGTCGGAGGAGTATGAGTTAAATTGGTCTAAATAAAGCATATTTTTTGAACTTGAGTACTGGTCTTCTTTACAGTTAAAACACAACTTAGATGTGATGCATATAGAGAAAAATGTGTGTGATAGTTTTCTAGGTACTCTTCTAGTTAATGAAAAGAGCAAAGATACACCAAACGCACGGGTTAACTTGAAAAAAGTCAACATCACGGTCAAAGTCAACACGAAAGTCAAACCCGATACGTTCGAGATGAGAACCAAGACGAGACGTTGAAGATTTAGATGACTAGGAGTTTTATAGTAATAAATATATTTTGTGTGAACAAAATATATTTTATTTTGTTTGAGTCATTTTTATGCTTTATATGTCATTTTTATTAATTAGCCTAAGTCTAGGGGGTTTAGTGCAATTAGTGAATATTAGTCTAGACTATAAATAGGTTAATTGTCATTAGTGTTGGTCAATGGTTGTATGACCAATAGATTGAAGGATTACTTGTAAATATATTCTGCAATCTAATTGAAGATCAAAGGGGTTTTATTGTGTTTATCATTGTTTGTTCCTTAAATCTTATTGATTTGATTCAAGTGTGATCAACCTGGGTTAACAATAAAGTAGACAATAACATAATAATTTAAATTAAAATATACGCTTAAGGATGTCTGGATTTACGTAATCATTTTGGCCTGCATGAAAAATGAGTCCCGAAAAAAATTAGATTGAGAATTGATCTTTCACCCAACATGATACAAATCATATAAGCCATATCTTTGAGCCATGTTTGGTGTATTTATGTGTCTTGTGTTTGTGCTAATCTCCTCTGTTGTACGGAAGTATTGATCTAGAGTGATGATCTCCTTTGTTGTATGATAGTACCTATCTGGAGCTCTCATCGGCACATGATTAAATGGTCATCTCCTTTGTTATACGTGAGTATAGACTTGAAGCTCTCAGCATTTTGATCTAAGTAGTGTCAAATCTTCTAAACGATGAATTCATCACAGAATGCAATATTCTATTGATAATCACTTGCACACTAATACACAAGCCTTAATCTATAAAGATCATAACAAAATTCAAGAAATCCTGAGGTTGGGTGAGGGTTTTTGCTAAATGATCGTGGGATCCTAGCATTCTAAAGTATTTAATCGAACCTTAACGAATCATCTGCTGCTTGTTGAAAAAGATAAGGCATGGGTTTAAGTGGACAAATATATCAACAATTGTTATTTATCTGTTTGAGAATTTCAAAATCATTCAAAGACTATGATTAGATTTAGTTATCAGTGTGATCTTATTGCTTGTCGATTATTAATTCATCTTTATGTTAAAGTATATCTTGTGGATGTGATCTCTTGATCGATTCAGTTCTCGGTTACAAAAAAATTTAATAGATAAAAAATGTGTTATAATAAAAAATAAAATAAAGAAATTATAATAAATTTTCATTTCAAAATTTCTTTTAGGTCTTCCATATTATGTTGTTACATTTTTCATGCATTTCATAGAAATTACGCACAAACGAACACGGGTTCGCTTGTTTTCACACACAGATAAACACGAGTTTATTTTGTTAAAATGAAATGATCTAATTAGAAATTTTGAGATTGTGTTTGAGAATGTGTTTCGGATTTTTGTTGTAAGTGATGGCCGATCATTAGTTGAGCAGTGTACCTGATCAAAGAACCTGTTCCTCAAGTTTGCAGAAGATACCAAGCTAGGAATCCTCCTCCTACATCTTATGAAACACTCAAGATTAGAGATTTGGAAAAGTTGTTCCAATATCTTCACAAAGGTTGCAATAAAAAAAGGGGAGCATATAAACAGGGCGAGCTTATGAGATGAATAATCTTTCTTATCAAATTTAGAAAGCTTCAATTTGAAAATCTTTCGAATGTTAACTTCTCGGTGCTGATTTCGTTTGAAGACGTTGATAATGATAGACCAAGGGGGAGTATTGTTGGAGTTGTACAAGATAGTCTATATTATCAACACAGTCAAAGTCAACAAAAGTCAACGTCATGGTCAAAGTCAACGTGAAAGTCAAACACGACACGTTCGAGATGAAAAACCGAGACAATACCTTGTAGATTTAGATGACTAGGAGTTTTATAGTAATAAATATATTTTATGTGAACAAAATATATTTTACTTTGTTTGAGTCATTTTTATGCTTTATATGTAATTTCTATTAATTAGCCTAAGTCTAGGGGGTTAAGTACAATTAGTGAATATTAGTCTAGACTATAAATAGGTTAATTGTCATTAGTGTTGGTCAATGGTTGTATGACCAATAGATTGAGGAATTACTTGTAAACATATTTTGCAATCTAATTGAAGATCAAATGGGTTTTATTGTGTTTGTCATTGTTTGAACCTTAAATCTTATTGATTTGATTCAAGTGTGATCAGCCTGGGTTAGCAATTATGGTTCATTTAGTTTTGCATTTACTGATGAAGCGACTCGTGGTGGACCAGTGTGTATGAGATGGATGTATCCGTTTGAAAGGTATATGAAAAAACAAAAAAAATATGTTAGAAACAAGGCAAGAAAGAAGGTTGTATAGTTGAAGGTTATGTTGCTGAAGAAGCTCTATAATTTTGTTTGAGGTACATTCGATGAGACTCAGTTCAATCGCCTTCAATCGCCCCGATAGAAATAAAGATATCATTATCGAAAAAAGAAATATATTTGCATTTGAGTCAAAATGTCGTCTGGCTAGCGCAAAAAAGATGAAATATCTTTCTCCAAGCAAAAAACTTAAGTTAGAATAGTTTATCCTTGATAGTTGTCAAGAAGTTAAAAACTATATAATTAACTTTTTATCATTAGTTAAATATATTTTGTTCCTTACTTTATATATATATATTTGTCAACAATATAGCGAATTCAAATCTGAACGCCCACATGAGGATGTCATAATCAAATTTCCATTGTGGTTTCTCGAGAAGGTAATCCATGTACAAAATTTTCTTAGGTTTCCAACATGAATTCAAATCTATATTTGTTAGCTAATTTATATATAACACATTATTTTATTAGGTTTATTTGATGAAAATCAAAGTTGTATGCTCTATCAATGGGTGGGGACGTAAAAACCTATAATTACACTGCTTGCATAGTCAGCGGTGTTAGGTTTACGGTACTTACACATGATGTGCAACGCACAACACTAAACTCCAGTGTTTTAGTGGAGGGTGACAATGATGAGAAATATTATGGCCAAGTTGAAGATATTATTGAGTTGTGCTATACAAACATGTATTTCACAGTCTTGTTTTGTTGCAAATGGTTTGATACTCGAAGGGGTGTTTCATATGAAAATAATATCACCAGTATCAAACCGAATGCGAATGGGAGAAAGATGATCAATTCATATTTGCTTCCCAAGCTAAAAAAATGTTCTAGATCTGAGAACCTTCTTGGAGAAACCAAAACAATAATAACCGGTGGGTCGTCGAGAATGTTAATTATCATAAAATTTGGGATCGACTGCCATCCAATGATGGCATCATGGAGAACATTCAAAATGTTGATAATGACTTAACAGAATATCTTGATGTCGTTTATAATCATTCTTCATCTAATAGTGACTTTTCTTTGACTTCACCCAATATTTTCAAAATATTCCTACTTTTGTACTCGATGATGAGAATGCAAGTGAAGTTAATCCACCAAATGTTACTACTAATGTGATGTCTGAGGACGAGGGTGATTCTAATGAAGAGGATTTTGATTATGACACTGAGGGGTTTGAGAACGATGCTAAAGTATATGAGGGAGACTCGGATTAAAAGATGTATATATATTATATGTATATATATTAAATAAAAAATTTCATTTGTATTTTCATGTTGTAGTTAAAAACTTTATTCTTATAATTTGTATATCTTATAATTTTTGCAGAAATGATATCTACTGGATTGTTTTGGTATACCTTATGGCCAATGCCATTAGCCATGGAGGTTATGGCGCGGGGGATCCACCACTTTCTCCTTTTGGCGAACCCGGAAGCCATCAGTTGGATGGTAGTATTATATTTTCTTGTTTATTCAATTATTATTAATATATATTGTAAGTATTGATTTTTTTATTATAAATGCAGGTTCGTCTTCCCAGAAAACAAGAGGGAAGGAAAAAAATAAAAAGTTTCCCCAGGAGTTAGAAAAAAGGAGGACCTTTATCTCTTTCTTTTGATAGAGCTCTCACGTATGCCCTGGTTGGTGAACTTAATGATATGTTTGTTCGTGAGGTGGGGATATACGTGGATGCTAATTATCCTTTTAATGTATGTTCATGGACTGATCTTTTAGATGCTCAGACAAATACGTCGGAGGAGCATATGGCGGTAACCTTTATATGTTTTGTGTTTATTGTTCATTATTTATTTGACTAACTTCATTTTGTTTAACTTAAATGTAACAACACTTTGATTTTGATGAGATTTTTCTAGATCATGAATACACTCAGTTTGAGGGTGGCATTCGTTTTGTGTATCTCAAACGATTCAGAGATCGAAAAAACAATGTAAAAAGACACTTCGAGCGTGTTGGAGGATACAAAGATATGAAACAAGCAAGGCTCAAACCTCCAAGGGGAATGAATCATGAAAATTAGAGGAAAAGAATTGATTTTTTTATTAAGTAACGAACACAAAAAAACCTCATCATCAAACAAAGCAAACCGGCAACAACAACAATACACTAATCGTGTGGGGGACTGCCTCGTATAGTAGTTAATGGTATAAGAAGGTAATGTTTTAATTATTTGTATGTGTATTGTATACAAGTATTTATTTAATATATATATATATAACTTTAAATGTTAAACAAAATAAGAGAAGACTTGAGACGTTTCAGAATGCTCATACCAATAAAGATGGGATATTTGATTTGGAGATAGTAGAGCAACAATATGTAAGTTTATAGAAAGTAGATTTTTAAAATATTAAAGATGGGACCTTTGTATATATATATATATATATATATATATATATATATATACAATCACTTTTTGTTAATTAATATAAAACCAGCTCAAAGGACGATTGGTGAGCTCAGTCAATCCCAAAACAAAGAAAATTGTTCATCAACACCAAACGAGGTCGAAGTTTTTGAGTTGGTGTTGGGAGAACGCCATGGACATATTAGAGAGATTGGACGTAAACCGTCTTTATTTGCAGGGTCAAGTTCGTTGTCCATGAGCAGGAACAAACACCTCAAACACTTTCATAGGTATTAGAGTTATATAAGTTTTATTTTAAATGGGTTAAAATGAGTATATTTAAGTTGAATTATGTACATTTTGATTGAAATGGGTCAAAATGGGTAAAAATAAACTTTAACTGCTTAAACTTGAAGGTGTTAAGTGTATCATTATTGGTTTATCTTAAATGGTTCAAAATGGGTAAATTTAAGTTGAATTATGTACATTTTGGTTGAAATGGTCAAAATGATACAAACACACATTATATACTTAAAAACCATATTAATTTGAGTTAAAACGGGTCAAAATGGGTAAAAATAAATTTTAACTGTGGAAACTTGAAGGTGTTAAGTGTATCATTGTTGGTTTATCTTAAACGGGTCAAAATGGGTAAATTTCAGTCGAATAATGTATATTTTGGTTGAAATGGGTCAAAATAGTACAAACACACATTATATACTTAAAGTTGGATGTATAATTTTAAAATTTACATATTGTCAAAATACAACAACTTATAATGTATGTTTGTTTTGTAGGCTCAAATCGCAAGTTTGTTTCAAAATGTAAACTTTATGTCTCAAATTACACAACTTATTGCCTCTCAAAAAGCTACACAACAAGTTGACGATGATGATTCGGACGAGGAAGATGAATAAGATAGTGTTTAAGTAGTTCAAGTTTGTTTTAATGACATTTAATGTTAAACTTAAACAATGTATTAGCATACTTAATTAGTTAACACTTGTAGTGGACTTTGTAATATGAATATATGTGTATGTTATTTGTGTTATTGGGAAATCTGAGTTTATCTTTATATAGGTTTATTCGGTTTTTAAAAACATCGCCGCTAGAAGTCTTTTCACCAGGAATTTTAACAAACACAAATAGTGTCGATCGAGTCGCCGCTAAAAAACTTATTAGCGGCGAATTATTAGTGGCGACTAGTCGCCGCTATTAGTATTAGTGGCGACAAACCATACTAATAGCGGTGAAATATGACACCGTTATTGGTCTTCTTCCTTGTAGTGATCTACCCCTTAAACAAAAACAAAAGAATCAACCCACCCATTTCCTACAACCATCGAACCCCCTATCTCTCGTCGCCTACCACTGCCGGTGACCCTTTCGCCGGCCGCCGTTCTACGGCGGCTATCCACCTTCATCGTCCGCAATTCACCACCATCCACTGTCCGCATTCCACCACCGTCGGCTTCAAGTCTTCAACCCACAACTCTTTCAAGGTTTGATTTCTCTCGTTTTGCTTTGATTTTTCTTTATTTCTTTCAAGATTTGCACTATAACACCTTATTTCTATTTGTTTTCTCATCTATTTGATTACCATCTTTGTTTACATACATGATTTGATAGATTTCATTTCTAGGGTTTTATAATTTTAAAAAATAGGGCTTTTATGATGTTGGGTTTTGTTTGATTGAATATTGTGCACGTTTGTGGATGTTGGTAGTTTGTACAAGTTGGGTTAGCCATTTGATTGAAGAATTTGATTTGATTCAATAGTTCATAATTTATGAAAGCAGGTTTTGTTTGATTGTTTGAAGAATCTGTGCAAGTTGGGTTAACCATTTGATGTTGGTAGTTTGTGCAAGTTGGTTTAATCATTTGGTTGAAAATTTTAGTTTGATTCAAAAAGGTAAGTTGGGTTTGGTTTGATTTAAGTTTTTCAAGTTTGATTTAAACCAACTTGCACAAACTATATGTTTTTATTAAATGAAGAAGTTAAAGTTTGCTTTGATTTAATGAGTTCATAGTTTATGAAATTGAGTTTTGTTTGATTAAATGAAGAAATAAAGTTGGGTTGGTATGATACTATATGTTTTTAGTTTATGTTTTTTAAAGTTTGTCTTAATGCTAGTTTTTAAGAATTTTTTCATTTTGTGTACTTGAATTATTTGAAGAAAATGACTCAAAAAATATTAGGATTAACCGGAAGCAAGATGGGGTTGAAAAAACTTTTCTAGAAACATGTGTCCATGAATTGACTCTTCATGGACGTGAGGGAAACAGTCTTAAGCAACTTTCTTGGTAGAATGTAGCAAATAAATTTAAAACAGAACATAATTTTATAGTGGATCAAAGACAAATGAAGAATCATTACGACTATCTTAAAGCTAAATTATTCGCTTGGACAAAGCTAATAAACAAAACCGACAATGTTTATCATCTTGTAACAAACACATTTATTTTTTCGAAAGAAGAATGTAATTTAAAGATGAAGGTATTGCATTAATATATTTAAATAATAATTATTATTATTATATTTCAATAATCTTATATAATATTTTTTCACACACTCAAACAAATATATAGAAGGTTTGAGAAGTGTGTTCCTTTGTTACCCCGAGCTTTGTGTTCAATTATTTAAAGGTTCTACTTTCACCGGGTTTAATGGTTGGTGGCCATCTTCAACACTTTCTTGTCCTTATGATGAAGTGTCCGATCAAAATTTAGATCGCCTTGATAAAATCGATTGCACTCAACTGGAAGTATGTGTTAGTGAAGAGTCATCTGATCATTCTAAAAACAAAACGTAGAAAAATACCTTGTATGCCTAAGCCATTGAATCAAATCCAAACTAGAATCGAGTGCTATATGGGTCTAATTAGATAAAAGCTTATTAAATACTACATATTTGCATTTACCTGCTACCATTATATCAATAATGAATATTTGAATAATGTTAAATAATTCTCTTAATACATATATGTTAGATTTATTATTTGAGAAATTAATATAATTAAAAGTTTTACAAAATTTAAAGTCTTTAACTTTACAAATCATCATTGTTTGAGTCAACATCTTCATTATCATTTTAGTTTTATCTGTGTCTGAATCATTCAGATTTATCCCTAAACCAAAATATTCCATCATGTGATCAGAATCATTTATCTTATTGTCAATAAAATCATCTATAATACCATCAAAACCCTGAACATTAACATTTTCAACAATATTTTTGGTAATATCTTCACAAAGAAGGTTAAAATCTTCTAACAAATCTTCTCAAGTTTCGTTCTTTGAAATATCCCATAGGTGTCTATGAGTTTTTGTAAGGCCTCGTTTCCGAGACGCTTACAGCTAGTAAATCATTGCACATAAAACATATAATTTCATTAACTTGAAGAAACATCGCAGCGGAAACAATAAAACAACATTCCATTTCATCATAAAAGCTTTTGTAAAATAATACATCGTTATCAAAATACTTGTTGCATTACATCACAAAAGCATTATAAATATGGATGCCATCCAAAATGAGTCGAGTAGCCGCCCCGTGCCATCCTAAACAACCTTTACCTGCCAACTAGAAACACATAAAAGTCAGCGTTGCTGAGTGAGTTCTAGTTTTATTATAAAACATCCTTTACTCTCGATTAAAACCGTTCTTTACAATCATACGTGATCATGCACTATACATACACATAGATAATATCATTATTATCTTCATCATTCGTTCGTTAACTTTCTTTCATTCACCGTACGTCATCATCATTCACAGTCATTACTTTCATTAACATTCCTTCATACTTTCTTTACATTCCATACCAAAACCATGAACTGTACCATTGTCATGTGCTATACCCCACCGTAATGCATAAAGCGTGTACTAGGCAGAGGTCTATCATAGACCCCCATACATTGCGCCTGGTGGCCTAACCACAATACTAGGGTAAGCGACAAAGGTTCTATACAAATAGTCGGTCATAAAGACGGACCCCGGTATGCATTCTTCTGGGTTAACTAACCCACACACCATTGAACTAACACCCTTCATTGGGCGTGTTTCCACATACAAGGCTTGCAAGACTTACTTTACTTTCCTTTGTTTATTAATGCATGCATTCATTCTTTACATTCCCCTTTTCATTATCTTCCACTTTACGTTACATAATACTTTCATTTCATTCATTGACATTTAACGTAAAGCCATAAGAAAATAATCATACATAACATACATCATACATACCATCATACATTACATACACCATCACATAAGCATCAATCATACATCATCATAAATGCACACATCAAAAGGGCTTTGAAAGGTTGTAATGTAGGGCTTTGGGTTTAGGTTTGGATAAGGAATTTGGAGTGGCTAAAGGTGATGGAATTCAAATAAGAATGTTAAACATACTAAACAATAAATCACCACTACACAGTGAATTTGGGTAAACTTAACCCATATTTTATATTATTATCACTGAACATGACATTGATATTGTGGTCATTTTGACTCATTATTTCTTCTTTTTTTTTTTTGCTTTTTTTTCTTTCTTTTTTTGAATAATGATTATATCTAAACACTTTACTGCTTCTAACAATATTATATCTAAAATTCAAGCAATACTTATCATATTTCACCACATGGGCTTAAAAAGTACAAAAGATTTGAAAAGGCTAATGGGTTGATTCGGGTTTAACCAAATAAAGAGGTAGGGGGATCAAAGTGAAGACTAGAGGATCATTTTAGGGTAGGATAATACAATTGAAAAAGGCTAATAACAAAGGTTCATCCTACGACCTTAATCATATATGTGTAGCAATTTGGTTCATGATCTTGAAACGTATCAATATGCAAGTTCTGGAATAATGCCATCATTCTGGTAAACACACATGAAAGGAAAATGAGCAATAACCTATTGATGTTCTAAGCTCATGCATAGGCTCAATCCTTACTAAAAAAACCGATGATGGATAGGTTAAAGATGTAGAAACATGCATAAAGAGTACATTATCTAGCTAGTCACCCCGGTTAAACTTCCCAATCAATTTTCAAAATTGCTCCTTTTGTAGTAAGATAGCCATGACTAAGGACCTTTTCTTGTGCATAGGTTAAACATACTTTCAGGATTTACATTGAAAAATATAAGCTTTCATGCACAAATAAGTCACTTTAGGGGCATTTTGAAAACTCATGTTCAATTGATTTTTTCTTAATTTTAAATCTTTTTTTACAATCTTTAATTTTCCCCTCATCCCCACACTTAAAACTTTACATTGTCCTCAATGTAAACTTTAATATTGTTGTCTGAAACAAGGGTCCTAATCTTTACCTAAGTGAAGTTACAAAGCTAACTTTCCAATACGCATTATGCCTACCATGATTGTACTAAATGACACCAAACTAGCAAAGCTTTAAGATTTGAAAAAAGTACATTGACCTGATCATAGATGATAAAAGATGCCTTATCAGCAATATATGATGGTTATGGGTCAACACAGATAAGTAAAGCCGCTGACACACACATTCCTTTATGCTCCTAAAGATCCATGAGCTTCCCCACACTTGAGTATTTGCATCTAGTGTTTAAAGCTGAAAAAAATAATAAACAAAATAAAACAAAACAAAACAAAACAAAACAAAACAAAACAAAGACTAATAGAAACAAATTAATTTTAGGTTGCCTCCTGATTAGCACTAAGTTTTAGGTCTTCAGCTAGACCGTACCTGCGACCACTTATGGTGGTCAAGTAGGATGGTTGACTCTAGTATTCTTTAAATGATCTGGTGTATCTTCAACTAGATCGCATTATGACACAAACATTAATGCCTCAACTTTGTCTTTTATAGAATCAAGTGGATCGTCAACTTTTTTCTTCATTTTATGCTTCTCATCTTTTGTTTCCATCATTATAGTTGACTCTTTCTCTTCTTTTAAATGCATCAATTCCTTCAAGTCCAAATGCTTAACCCTATCATACTTAAAACCATTCTTAAAATCGGTGTTCGTGCTTACATATGTAGTATAAGTAGGAACACACATGTTGGTCATATCTACCATAGAAACTTCATCATTAATAAACTAATTAACCGACTTGGAAAATACATCAAAACGTAACTTACGAGTTTCATAACTCATTTCAATTGTTCCATCTCGACAATTGATTTGAGCATTGGCAGTTGCTAAATATGGCCGACCCAATATGACCTTCGGTTGCTCATTTGTCCTTATCAGTGCATAATCAAGCACCATAAAGTCCACTGGGTAGTGAAATTCTCTCAACTTAATTATAACATTCCTTACCATCCCTTGAGGACTTTTTTGAGTCAAGTCAGCTAACACCATAGTGGTGTTAACTTCCTCTAAATAACCGAAGTCATACTGATCATATAACATATCTAGCAAGATACTAACAGTTGCTCCATAATCCAAGAGTGCTCTTTCTATCTTCAGCTTCCCCACCTTTATTGGAATGATTGGTGCTCCTAGGTCACTATCTTCCACTTTATCGACTTTCTCTTCCTTATCTGCAAATTGTTGTGGAAAACAAGTAAAGTTATTGTCAATAATTAAAGAGTCAGGAAGGATACTAACCAAATTGATATGAACATTTCTCATGTTTTCCGTGTTGGCTCCTTGATGTTGAGGATTGATTGTGGTATCACTCGGTAGTTTCCCGGGGTTCCTCTTAATCTTGGCCACATCCTCAGTAAGTTGACCCACTTGTTTATTTAAAGCTTCATAAGCATTGTCTCTGATTTCATTTTCCCTTTTATTTTCTTGCATATTCTCCTTCATCATGTTCATTAAAGCATATAACTTTGCATTTGTAGAGTCTTCACTACCAACTTGTCCCGATGGAGGATTTCCTTGGTAACTTCATGATGAACTCCCTTGTTGACCTCCATGATTGTAGTTCCCTTGACTATTTCCTTGAGAATATGAAGTTCTTTGATAACCACTTGGATTGTAATTCCCTTGTTTTTGATTTTGATAAGTTTGACCGCCTTGATTATTGCCTTGAAAGGTAGGGTTCATCTGGTTTGAAGCATTACCATATTTGAAATTAGGATGATTCCTCAATCCAGGATGATAAGTATTGAAACTTATATCGAATTGCTTCCTGTCTCCATAAACTTAATTGACTTCCCCACTTCTTTCTATTACCAAGGGACAAGACTCACCATTATGACCTAATTCACCATATCCTTCACATACATCATAGCCCACATTTGCAACCTCCTTCACTCCTGTTCTTTCTAGCTTTGCCAATTGTTTTTCCAATGATGAAATTCTCTCTTTAGTTTCATAATAAACCGTGGTTGATCTTGCCACATTAGATTTTGATCGCCTACTAGCAGAAGCTTGTGCTTTGGAGTTCCTACACATCCTCTCTAGAAATTCCCAATCTGTATCCTCATGGTTAGAAAGGAATGTGCCATTGCTTGTAGAATATAAATACTTCCTCTCTTCATTAGTCAATCCATATGAAAAATCCATAATCAACTCCCAACGTTCAATTCCATGATGTGGGCACATACGGATCAGTTCCTTAAACCTTGTGAATGCTTAATGAAACTGTTCTCCTACTTGTTGTTGAAAGGATCGAATAGCATCTCTCGCGTCACTAGTTTTACCCATAGAATAGTATTCATCCAAAAAATGTTTGTTGCATTTCTTGCCATGTGTGAATATTATTATTAGGTAAAGTGAGGAACCATTGCTTCGCTCTATCTTTCAAGGTGAATTGAAACAATCACAGCCTCACTTCATCTTATGTAAAGTGATTTCCACCAATAGTACTACATATGGCATCAAACTCAACAAGGTGCTCATATGGTTCTTCGATTGCAGTGCCCGTAAATGCAGGAAGAATGGTGAGATAATGAGGGCATACATCAAAAGCTCTTCCACTACGATTTGGAGGTGCAATAGGATTTGGATTTTCAGAAATAGCAGGTCTAAAATGACTATCCACACCTCGTACTTGAGCTCTTTGAGGTCTTCTTGGTTGATTGGCATTATTGTTAACCCTACCCTATTGTTGGTTGATAGGTGGTGCATTCCACCCATGTTGATCATTCCCTCAATTGTTATTTCCATTTTTGTCCATCACTGCCACCAAAATTTCCATCCCAACCATCATAATCTGCACCGTTATGAAGTTTTTCATTGTTATTCCATTCATCTTCATAATCTTCATCACCCGTATGAACACTATGCATGCTCACATGATCAAAGTCATCACCTTGATTGAGGTTATTTTGATGCACATTGTTGGGTGGTGGTTGATTCAGGTTATTGTTGTGGTTGTTATTTGGTGGTGGGGGTGGATTTGGGTTCTGATTTTGGTTATTTGGAGGGGGTTTTGGATTTTGAAGTGGTTGGTTATTTGGGTTTTCCATTTGGGTTGAATCAGAAGAACTGCCAGCTGCTTGATCAATAGCTTGTGAAATTGATGTAGTTGGTAGCCCTGATCGATGCAGAACACGATTATACCTTGCTGATTTCTCTATCTCTGGATCAAATACTAATGGTGATTTCCTACCCAAATAGTGAGTATGCATGCAATCTGTCACCTACACAATTGAAACACCAAGCGTAACAAGGAAATAAAGAATTAAAGCAAAACGAATAACAAAAACTAAAAACAAATCAAATAGCAAAACCCCAAGCGCACCGATTCCCCGGCAACGGCGCCAAAATTTGATCGATGTAGAAGTATCAATCAAATAAGATGTAAAATGTGTGTTCCTATTCACCTTAACTAGTTAGGGTAACTAGGGTTGTCGAACCTCGTGGAATTAGTGGTCGGTGTGTTGTACTTTGATTTGTAAGAAAATGGATTAACTAATGGATTATCAAACTATTGCCTCTTGGTTGTGGAAAGTGAATTTTAGAATGATTAAGAACTTAATTAAGAAAACAAATTGCAAGTAATGAAAATTGATTAGAAGACGATTATGAAAAAGGGTAATACACCCCGGGATTCAGGTTCGGTTCTCGGTAATCGCCTAGTTCAACTCGGTGGAAAATCCTTAACAGGGATTTTATACGTGTAATGATTAAGTGACAAAGATAACTAAGACTTAACGTGTCTTAGTACACCATGTCAATTGTATTAACAATCAAAACCTTGCAATCATACAAATTGCGCATAATTATATAAAATTCAAATCAAGATTTACTAAAACAATTGTGTAAACAATCAAGACACAAGTTAATCTCAATAAAGAACTTAACGGGTTCTAAAGTTTAATCCCAACACAACTTAACAAGTTAATCTCACAAAACCTATCACCCGAAGTAGATCACGAAAAGTTTAGCCTTGCATCTTCATGAAATCGGCAACAAGATCGGATTGGAACATGATTTGATGGATTGGAATGAGTTGGAGAAGTAGAATTAACCTTAAGAATCGTCCAAGTTCGTCCATTTTTGCTCCCAATCCGAATTAGGATTTTTAGAATTGATAACCCTTCTTAAATATGGTCAAAATCCGGAAAATTACGTCAAATCCGGGCCTACGACGTAAGTTACGTCCTTAGGGACGTAAATTACGTCCTCCCCAATGATATACGTGGTTAGCCTCTATCTTACGACCAAAAAACTATCAGTTTTAGAAATGACGTAGCTTACTTCCTTTAGGACGTAAGTTACGTCGTATGCTCATTTTGCACCAATTTCTTCATTTTCTTCATCTCTTTTCATCCATATATCATCCAATCTTCGTGCAACCTTTGAATATATCATTTAAGCTTCCTACACCTAAAATTTAAACCTAACACAAAATGTTTACGCTCGATAGGAAAATCACATTAAAAGCATACATTTAAACACTTTAAACACATACAAAACATGAACACATCACCTCCCTGCCAAATCAACCGCCGACCTAAACATGCTCGGTCGGGTAGTGATCATGTGCCTACGGATATCCGCCGGCAAGCCCTGAATGTACCTCTTAATCTTTCGTGACAAAGGCGTTACTTGATTCGGCACCAGCCGTGCCATTTTATTAAACTTCATGGTGTATTGCTGATGTGTCATCGTTCCCGCCTCCAGCTGCAGGAACTCCCTTCCCACCTTATCCATTTCCCGGTAAGGACAAAACTCCTCAATTACCAGCTTCTTCAACTCAGACCACCTCATTCTCCCAATTGCCCGACTACCCTCGGGTTGGACAATATTGTCCCACCAGCACAGAGCTGAGTCCACAAACAAGTGGGCAGCAAACTTCACCTTCTGGCCTTCTCGGCACTCGCTGATATCAAGTACCGCCTCCATTTCTCTCACCCATCGGTGAGCGGAAACAGTAGTGCCATTACCGTCAAAAGTAGGGGGCTTGCATCTTTGGAATGCCCCATAGTTACAGCCTCGTGCCGCCTCCGGTGCAGGCTCTTCTTCCTCTTCTTCATCATCGGAGAGAACCGTTTCAGTCTTCGGTCGCTCCCGACCACTCGAGGACCTATTCCTCTATTTCCTCTCTCCTTCTCGCATAGCCTTAATCATTTTGGTCACCACAGACGGTAGGATCGTCTGCATGACTTGATGAACTTCTTCAACAACAGCCTCCTTTACTGAGGCTCTCAAATTAGCACTCTCATCATCACCCTCTAGATGAGGGGTCCCGGGTTATTTATAAACCACTTTTTGGCTCTAGGCCTTCCTCTTTCGGGATGCGGTTCAGCACCAAGTCCATCGCGACCTCCACCACGTGAAGCTTTAGATGATCTACCACCGGCCATCCTCTAACACACTGAAGATTCAAACACCAACATGGTCATTCAAGGGAACAACTCAATTTATGTCAAGTATTTAATTCTACAAACAACACATAAACCACATAACATGCGCACCTAATACCGATTAACATTAAGAAAATACCTTATGGCACACAGCTACTCAAACTTGCATCCCTCCCCTTTCCATTCTAGTTTTAGTTTAAGTTTAGGTTTATTTTGAAAATTTTACCCGTTTCACTTAAACTTTGGCTCTGATACCAACTTGTAAGGCCCTGTTCCCGGGACACTTACAGCTAGGAAATAATTGCACATAAAATATATAATTTCATTAACTTGAAGAAACATCATAGCGGAAACATTAAAACAACATTCCATTTCATCATAAAAGCTTTTGCAAAATAATACATCGTTATCAAAATACTTGTTGCATTACATCACAAAAGCATTATAAATATGGATGCCATCCAAAATGAGTCGAGTAGCCGCCCCGTGCCATCCTTTGCAACCTTTACCTGCCAACTAAAAACACATAAAAGTCCGCGTTGCTGAGTGAGTTCTAGTTTTATTATAAAACATACTTTACTCTCGATTAAAACCATTCTTTACAATCATACGTGATCATGCACTATACATACACATAGATAATATCATTATTATCTTCATCATTCATTCGTTAACTTTCTTTCATTCACCATACGTCACCATCATTCACAATCGTTACTTTCATTCACGTTCCTTCATACTTTCTTTACATTCCATACCAAAACCATGAACTTTATCCCACCATCGTGAATAAAGCGGTATTAGGCCGAGGTCTATCATAGACCCCCATACATTGTGCCCGGTAGCCTAACCATACTACTAGGGTAAATTCAGGTGTACCATTGTCATGTGCTATACCCCACCGTCATGCATAAAGCGTGTACTGGGCCGAGGTCTATCATAGACCCCCGTACATTGCGCCCAGTGGCCTGACCACAATACTAGGGTAAGCGATAAAGGTTCTATACAAATGGTCGGTCATAAAGACGGACCCCGATGTGCATCCTTTTGGGGTAGCTAACCCACACACCATTGAACTAGCACCCTTCATTGGGCGTGTTTCCACATACAAGGCTTGCAAAACTTACTTTACTTTCCTTTGTTTATTAATGCATGCATTCATTCTTTAGATTCCCCTTTTCATTATCTTCCACTTTACGTTACATAATACTTTCATTTTATTTATTGACATTTAATATAAAACCATAAGAAAATAATCATACATAGCATACATCATACATACCATCATACATCAATCATACATCACATACACCATCATATAAGCATCAATCATACATCATCATACATGCCCATCATATCATTTATGACCTCAAAAGTCAACTTACTTAGCCCCTCCTGGGAACCTCCCAAGTCAAAGCCTACATCTACTCATTCTCCCGAAAATCAGAAAGTAAACTAAGTTCTTTTGGGTGCATGAACCCTATTTGGGCGTATGAGCACTATACAGTCGCATGGCCTTCCAGGAGCATGAGAACACTTAGGCGTATGGAGAGTCTCCAGACGCATTGGCACTATGGGGCGTATGGACTCTCAGTTGCACAGTGTTCAGTCACATAACTTTCAGGCCTATGACCTCCAATCGCATGATTTCCACACGTATGAACCTCAGTCGCATGGCATTCAGGCACATGGACTTCAGTCATATAACATTCAGGTGCATGGACTTCAGTCGTATGACTTCCAGTCGTGTGACCTTCAGTCGCATGCCTTTCGGCGGTATGGCCTCTAGTCGCATGCCATTCGGTCTCATGGCTTCTAGTCGCATGAGCCCTAGCTGGGTGCAGAATGCAGTCTCTTCCAACCTGAACTGTAGATTTCAGCCTTCGACCCTTTTCTAACCTGTTCTACACTTAAACCATCCATCCTAAGCCTTAGAAACACAACCATAACATCATTCAATCATAATTTGCCCAAATCCGAACCCCAACCATTCGCACACACACCCAAACACACACACGAACAGGTTCAATACCCATCACAACCAAAAACCGTTTATGTATGCATTCTAGCCCTAAAATCGGTCAAAAAAATGTAAAAGAGGGGTCCTAGAACTTACATTAACAACCCCTTCGAGTAGAGCTTCCCACAACCCGCTTGACTTCGACTTTTGCACCTTGATTCTTCAAAAACCCGAAACTTGCCCTTTTCTCCCTTTTCTCCCTCACTTGGCCGATTGAAGATAAGAATGGGAGAGGGAAATGGGTTGCCATTCCCTTTACACCCCCTCTTTCAAACTTTTTCCCCTTTTTGGCAAGATTGGTCCCTCCACTTGGGCTTTATTTCTTTTTTTCTTTTTTTTTTCTTTCTTTGGCTTCAAGGAAAATAACCAGGTGTTACAACTATTCTTTCAATGATTTTTCAATCTGAATTTGATTTAAGTGGGTCATTTATATAAAATACTTATTTAGCCTGATTTGCAAAAATAAAAGAATCTTCCTTTTAAGCATTTCGGGAAGTGTCTATACTTATGAAATGAGGTTCAAATATGATGTGTTTTCTATGACGATCAGTGTCAAATAACTAGTGTTTAATTGTGCACTTTTTTAGTTTTCAAATTGAGCACACAGATCAAATAACTAGTGACCTGCATTGTTCTCTTAACTGTAATTTTATCTATGCAACTTAACCCCCAGTTTCATATTTTATGAAGTATATTTATTTATATTTATTTAAACTTCTTAAATTCTTATTATCATAGAAATATTGTAAGACTCAAACACACCCCATCCTATTTGAAGTGTATCACAAGCTATATTTTAATGCTGAAAACAAGGATGGCTAAATGATAACGCACGCATTCAACATGTAAGTTATAACTCTTTAGGGATCATGTCAACTTGATTATACATTTAATATTTTACTTCTTTTTATGTGTCTTTAATTTTGTAGGAGAATATTATTTGTCATAAAGAGGAGGCGGTGGCGAAGTTAACTTTAGAAGGTACAACTATAAAGACTACCATACACCATGAGCTATAAAAAGAGGCTATTCAAAGTGTGTGTGCCAAGGAGAAAACAAAAAAATCTGCATGGATGGTAGACGTTGGACCGGTGCTTAGAAAAAAGATTTTTGGATAACATCAGAACCTCAACCTTCTTAACAACCTTCAAACGAGGCCAAAAATCTACGCAATCAAGTAGCTTCATTACAAGAAGATTTGAAACAAAGCAATGAAAAGTATGAAAAATATTTGATATTCATGAGCTCCATGTTTCCAGATTCTAGGGGTGTAGCATCCGCTGCTGCAAGTAGTGGAGCAACCTATTCGGATGAGCAACTTAATGATGATGTTCGTGGCACTGACACATTAATTTAGTATGTTAGCTAAGACATGTTTTTATTATGTTTGGTTGTTTGATGTTTTTATGGTGTTTGGTTGTTTGTTTCTTGATATGACAGTTTAATTTAGTATGTTATCTGTCACACCCCCGCTAAAGCGGAAACACGGGAATGTAACGAGACGGGATCGTCATAACACATGGTATACGTTAGAGAAGCAATATAAGTATGATGACAAGCGTGTCATGACGTCACCCGAACACAAATGGAGACTTGTGTCGTGTTAGTCAATATTCACGACAACATAGCCATAAGCATAACACAAAGATGATCACATAATCAAATAGTATGACATTGTTTAATTC
>BJCM01255561.1:0-10981 GCA_018326385.1 Flaveria bidentis
TGATGTCTTCAGCTGTTGGCTTCAGACGTTGTCTTCAGACTAAGTCTTCAGACTTTGTCTTCAGACTTTGTCTTCAGACTTTGTCTTCAGACTTTGTCTTCAGACTGTCTTCAGCTGTTGTCTTCAGCTGATGTAGACTTCTTCAGTTGTTATGATGTCTGTGGGACTTAAAGGTTTTTCTGATCTGGCTCATTGGTTCTTTTGGTCCAACATCAATTTATTCAGGATGTGTTTCCAAAATCATTTGATACTTGATTCTTGTTTTCATCGAGGGTCATTTAGCAATTTTAGGAAATCATACTGGTACTACTAGATGCATACGTTGATTTGGATTTTCAAGAATTGCAGCCACACTGATTGTCAGTATAATTTTCCACTTAAATCCATACACAGACTTTTGACACAGATTGGTGATAGATTAGGTAATGTAATTTCAACCAACATTTGTGGAGCCCACGCTTATATGGTAATCAACATTCCTCAGGAGATTTTTGAGCGGTCTAAGGGTATTTTGACAAGAAGAAACTATTCTTAGAGATTTCAAAGAAAAGCCAAGACTCAGGTCAATGCCACCGCACAGCAGAGAGGCGGCAAACAACAATGAACTCTAGAATATCTAGGTTATGATTATCCTCAGGTCAGTGCCATCGCACAGCAGAGAGGCACACAACCTATTTTCTTGTTAGAGCATAATTTTTTCTTTTCCACATAACGCACCAACCACATAGGTTATCAGCTTGATTACGTTTATTGTTCATTTTTTCCTGCTTTGCTCTTTTTGTGGTCATCCGCACACATTTGTGGCGTTTATTTGCTCGTCACCCCTTATTGGAAATAACTGATTATGTTAACTAGTGATAAGATGGGAACCCACAGTCAGCTGAACAGTTTAGTTTAAATTTAGATCACCAATGAGGTCTAATCATCTATTGTGTTGAATCTACCGACACATCCTGTAGTGGTCTAACAACCTCTAGATCTACTTTCTTTGCATTACCTTAGTAGTATCCAGTGTACTATCATTTTTCCATTTAGATTGCCCAGACTTCTCAGACTTATACTTTAAATGTTGCATCTAATTCAGTTTAATCTTTTAAAGTCCCAAATGCTTTGTTCCTGTGTACTATAATTTTCCATAGTCATTGAATCGGTTTCACATAGCCTATCTCATTTCTATCAGCTAGCCCGTCCTCCTCCCTCGTTTTTCTTTTTTTATTACTGACTTAACCTATTCTCCCCCTAAAATTTTAAAACCGTAAAATAATTGCATTTTTTAGAATTTTAATAGGTGAAGAAATAACAGCAATAAAATTAATAAAATAACCTAAAATTAAAGAAAATGAAAATAAGACAAACTTTACACATTGGACTAAGCATGTTCATCATCTGGAATTACATCTCTTTTCTTTTTAACGTCGTTGACCTCTAACAACTATAGAAAACGTGGTTTATCAAATGCTTTTGTATAGAGGTCAGCGCGTTGAAAAACCGTATTTATTTTAACATCGATTAGTTTCTTTTCAAAAAAATCATGTACAAAGTGATATTTTATGCCGATGTGTTTGGTCTTAGGATGTTGGATAGGATTTTTAGTAACGGCTATTGCAATAGAATTATCAACAAATATGGGGGTGTTAGAAAATTTCAAACCATAGTCCCGCATCTGTTGTTGAATCCAGATGATTTGAGAAAAGTAGCTTGCCGTGGCAACATATTCAGCCTCACAAGTTGACAACGCAACTGATGTCTGCTTCTTACACTGGCACGTGACTAATCTTCTCCCAAAGAATTGACACCCTGCTGATGTAGATTTGTAGTTCATCTTGCAGCCACCATAATCCGAATCACTATACGCGATAAGCTCAAAGTCATCGTCATGAGGATACCACAATCCAAGTGTAGGTGTACCCTTCAGATAACGAAATATCCTATTGACCCCGATAAGATGGTTAACTTTTGGTTTTACCTGATATCTTGAACATAGACACAATATGTACATGATATCAGGTCTTGAGGCAGTGAGGTACATGAGGGATCCAATCATTCCTCGGTACATAGTGGCATCAACCAAATCACCATTCTCGTCGGGTGCTACATCATGGTTTGTAGCAAGTGGAGTCCCAGCTGCAGAAGCATTCTCCATATCAAACCAACTAAGAATATTCCCTACATACTTGGTCTGATGTAGGAATATCCCCTTTGGTGTTTGATCCACTGTAACTCGAGAAAGAACTTCATCTCTCCCATGGCACTCATTTCAAATTCTACCTTCATTACTGCTTCAAATTCTTTACATAATTCCTCATTCTTGGAACCAAAGATTATGTCATCAACATAAATCTAGACAAGTAGCAGATCACCATCCTTTTCTTTGATGAACAATGTGCAGTCAATTACACCTCTGCGAAATACGTGTTTCACATGGTGAGTTGAGAGTTTTTCATATCATGCTCTCGGGGCTTGATGAAACCCGTAGAGAGCCTTATCCAGTTTGTAAACTCTGTCCCGATGATATGGATCCTCAAATCCTTTGGGTTGACTGACATACATTGTTTCCCGGATTTCACCATGAAGAAATGCACTCTTTACATCTAATTGATAGACTTTAATCTTCATGTAAGATGCATAGGCTAGAAGGATACGGATGGCTTCCATTCTCGCCATAGGTGCAAATACTTCATTGTAATCTATTCCCTCGACTTGTCAAAATCCTTGAACTACAAGTCGAGCCTTGTTCCTGATGATGACACCTTGATCATCTTTCTTACACTTCAAGACCCATTTGGTAGCAATGACTTTAGCACCATTAGGTCTATCAACCAGTGTCTATACACCTAACTTCTTGAACTGAAGAAGTTCTTCTTGCATGGCACTCACCGATGCCTCATCATTTAGGGCTTCACTGGCGTATTTTGGCTCAAACTGAGACACAAAACAATGATATGCACCATCGTGAAGGTATCCTTTTTCCATTACCGAGGCATAATCAGCTGAATGTAGCTGATTTCTTATCTGAACTCCTGATCTGACATCCCCAATGACATTGTCCAGAGGATGATAGACATTTAGGTGTGATCCAGGAGTGGTGGGAACAACTACCTCAGAATCAATTTTATGAACGTTTGGTTTCATATCTAAGGCAGAAGAAGTATGAGGTTCCAAAGACTCAGAGGCATCAATGTCAGATGCTTATGGACTTGCAGTAACAGGAACCTGTTCCTCCTAATTGTTCTGGTCATTCTCCACAGCTTCATCGTCAGAGGAGGAGTCACTTACCTCGAGTGCTCCTCTTGACTGGTTAGATGATTCACCTTGTGAGCCTAATGATGTGATGTCTTGTGATGGTGTGTTTAAGGCCTCAAACATCATTTTGGTTGCCAAGTCATCGTCAGAGGTGGAGAGAGGGATGTTGAAGGACTTGAAGAAGCCATCATAGTAAAAAAAAGCGGGTCCTTTTCCAGCAGGAGGGGTGGTGTATCTCTGAACGTCCACATTACACCACAATTCTACTTGACCCGTTGAGTTGTTGTAGACTCTCTTATTTGGTATGTTGTATCCAAGAAAGATTCCTTCTTCAGCCTTCTCGCTAAACTTTCCCTCCTAATTTTTCTTCAGTAGTGTGCACGGTGCGCCAAACGGTTCGAGATACTCTAGATTTGGTTTACATCGTTGAAGTAACTCATAACACATTTTGCCATGACGTTTAACTACCAGAACTCGATTTAACGTGTAACACGCATTGGCAACTGCCTCATTCCAAAATTGGATAGGCAGCTTCGAGTCTGCTAGCATTGTCCATGCTATCTCTATTAAGCTGTGATTCTTTCTCTCAGCAACACCATTCATCTGAGGAGTGTAGGTGGATGTGAACTGATGCACAATTCCCTTTTCTTTTCAGAAAGCCTCCATCCATTGGTTTTTGAACTTGATTCTGTTGTCTGAGCATACATGTCTTACGTTCAGCTTGTAGAAAGACTTTAGTGTAGTTACTAACTCTTTGAAGGACTCAAATGTTTCTGATTTTGATTTCAGAAACATAACCCAAGAGAATCTTGAGTAGTCATCTATAACTACATAGCAGTACAAGTCGCCTGCGATGCTTCTTGTACTGAACGGACCAAACAGATCCTTGTGGAGAAGCTCAAGAGGCAGTTCAATGGAATGAACCTTCTTTTCCTTATGAGACTTCTTCGTTTGTTTGCCTTTCTTACAGGCGACAAAAAAATACGGGAGTTGGAAGTTTTTGACGTTTACTCCCCGCACTAGATCATTCTGGATCAAATGATTCATCTTCTGTGGATTATTATGCCCCATTCTCCTATGCCAGGAGATTGAATCCTTCTCGGTAGCTTTTGACAAGAAGCACTATACTTGATGATCCGTTGTGGAGGCCTTTGATAGATCCAAGACATAAAGGTCATTATATCTTGAGGCAGACATTAGGACTAGTCCTTCGGGATCACATAGTCCTTTTCCAGGACATAGCACTTTTTGTTATCAATAACTACCTTAAGACCCTTGTTACATATTTTGGGACACAGAAAGTAAATTGTTTTGAAGTTGATGAACGTAGTTTACCTTATCAAACTTTACTTTCTCGTTCCATATCTCCCCTTGAGTTGTAATATAACCTCCTTTATTTCCCACAAAGGAAACATGACCTCCTTTAATTTGTTTGACGTTTGACAGCAGTGCCCAGTTTCCAGTCATGTGCCTAGATGCTCCGCTATCTACGATCCAAGTATTTGTTTCAGCACTATAGCGAACACCCTGCACATTCAAAGGAAATCATTAGTTGAGGTTAGGGACCCAAGCCTTAACTGGCTTGGGTGACCCAGAGGCATCACACATCATAAATTCCACCCATTGACCTTTTGAGGGTGAGGGAAGATCTATGGTCTTCTTGTTCTCATTATCAGATTCATGGATAGATTTCTCTTTCCATAAGCCAGTCTTATGTAAGGCCTGTTTGTGATAAACAGACGACTGGTTGATAGGTTGAACTTTAGGTTCACTGACTGTTTTTGGTGGAGTCATGGATCTTCTTTTGGAAGAGCTTACTTTAGTGTCATAAAGTTCAACCTTCTTCTTTGGTGTCTGATAATAAGGACAATAAGACGCAATGTGTCCATATTTTCCACAGTTGTAGCATGATCTGCTTTCAACTTGACAATTTAAATGTTTCTGTGGAGAAGTGTGGGACACACGTGTGACATTGTTTTGTTTGGGTTTTGACATTTCTTGCTTAGATGTTTTATCTGGTTTCACAAAATTAATTGTTTGAATGTTTTTAACATCTTTTACCTTTTGTTTCTCTGGACTTAGACATGAAGCACGAGGGTGATTAACTTGTTTGGAATTTTTGGGTTCAGAATTAGACTTGGTTGACCCAGACTTGACTTCAATCTTTTCAAATTGTTTGTCCAGATTGACACAAGGCATTTTACCTTGTGATTTTGATGTGGCCTCCTTTAGTTTAGTGCCAGATTCATTAGGTTTACATGTGGAATCTGGATCACTTACTAGAGGAGTGGACACCACATGATCCTTGATGGGATTGTTATTGATTGGTTTACTTTTAGCATTCATCAAGGTCTCATATGGTGGTGGAACCACTTTATAACCCAAACCCTCCCCATTGTTGCATTCTCTCACTAAGTGTTGGACAATATGAGAAGAACTTGTCCAACTGTGCAGTTTTTGTTTTAGTGAATTTACTTCTACTTCTAAAACTTTCTTCTGTTTCTTAGTGTCTTCAAGGGAGTTTAGATAGAACCTAATGTCATTAGCCTGATTAAAGGCTACTACTTCTGTTTCCCTAAGCTGTTTGTTCAAAAGGTCTATCTTTTCTTTGTAACTGTGCTCATTATGTTTTAGAACTCTATTGACTTCTGTGCACAGTTGTAAGTCCTTTACTAAGCTATCATTGTGATCTAATAACCTAGCAAATTTCAAATCAATGCTTTCCCTAAATTTATTACAATCAGAACAAACATGATTATTGAAAAGTTGAGTAGTGGTATTTACCTGAGAGGGAGTGGTTGAATCAGCCATCAATGCGGAGTTTGACGTTTCTTGTTCTGGTGATTCTGGACTTGTTGAATTTGTCCCTTCTTCAGATAGGTGATCACCCAGAGTTGCAGATTCTTCAATATTTGACATCGCGAGCTCAATTTCAATATCACCCTCACTTGCTGAGTCGTCATCTAAGTCCTCAACAATAGCAATGTTGGATTCTCCCGAAGACACAAACCAAAAGCTCCAATCTTGTCCTTCATCATCATGAGCGGTCAAGGCTTTAGGATCCTTGCTTGACGAAGTAGGACTACCTATGGGTTTATCCTGAAGATTAAAGGATGAGAAAAGATTCCTATTTCCTATCTTTTTGGGCTTCACGTATTCACGTTTAAAGTGCCCTTTTTCCCCATAGTTGAAGTAGGTAACTTTGGATTTGTCAAAACCGAAAGTTATGTCCTTAGTAGCAATCAAGTTCTGTCCGGTTTTCTTGACAAACTTCTTAGCTCTCCGGACAGCACTTGCTAAAGCCCACATTATTTCCATCCGTTCCAGCTCTGTCTCGTCTACCTACTCATAGTCCTCATCTGCCAGATGGCAGTTCCCAATTTTCCCAGCAACTAGCCCATCATAGGAGTAGACTACCGCTGCTAAGATGTCCATGTGCTCCTTTGCTACCTCAACAGTCACATTCCCAAGATTCTCGGTCTTCAGTTTTGTAGCATTTGCTTCAGGTGCGATGTATTGGGTACCAGACAACCCTGACGTGTCAGATCCTGAAGAAAAGGCTTAAGATTGACCAGCTGAACTCGACACAAAAGCTATTTGTAGTGGAGCTCCAGACTTTTTGGCTTGAGGAGTTGAGTTGTACAAGGCTGGGTTCTGATCATAAGTAGACTTTTGTGCCCTGAACTTCATCCTCAATTCCTCCTCTCTCAGCTTCAGAATGAAGTCATTGATGTCTAACTTCGCGAGAATATCATTCTGTCTGAGGTTGGAGACAAAAGAAACCTACTTTTCAGGCAACCCATATGCAAAGTTTGAGACTTTGTCTTCCATAGAAGTGGTGACTCCATGAGTGTGCAACTCACTCATTAAGTGATAAAATAGATCAATAACATCGTCCAAGCTCTCATTTCCCATTGACGAGAAGTTGTCAAACTCCTTCTTTAATGCTTTCATCTTTAGAGCTTTTAACGATGCATTACCGTCATACCTCTTTTCCAATGCATCCCACAACTTCTTTGCTTGCTTATTCTCAGAAAATTAATGGAAAATGTCCTTCGGAATTGACTGAGTGAGCAATGCATAGACTTTCTTCTCAGCATTGTACTTAACCTTTTGTCCATTAGTCATGCCCCCTAATATAAGTTTGACACCGTCTGCACCTATAGGCATGCTATACCCCGTCTCTATCGACTCCCACAGATTGGGATCTACGCCATTCAAGTTAATTTCAAATCTTTGCTTTCACTATGGGTAATGATCAAACGTGATTAGCTTAGGAGGTTTGTTGTGATTCCCCACTTCATTTTCCAGAAGCAATAGATTCTGGATCCTTGAATCTCTTCCTGTGGTGAACGCTGAATACTGGTCCTCCATTACTCTTAACTTTAAACTTTAGAACAAAGTGTTTTAATTTTGCGAATGAAGGTGTGCGATTGGGTTATTCGGGCGATTGAACAATGCGGATGGCTCAAACGTGTGAATGAACCAATGCGGATGAATCAATCGGGCGAATGGACAGGTGCGAATGAACAATGCGACTAGATAGTTCAATCGTACGAATGGTGGTACGAATAAGTTCAATCATCCGTATGAGGGATGCGTATTAACTCAATCGTGCGATTGAGTCAATTGGGCGACTGAAGCTGCTGGATTTGAAAATTCGAAGGTTTAAGGTATTTTGGACGCAAAAACATGAATTTTCACTAATCCTAATTGTCGTATGCCAGAAAAAATTAACTTTACGAACTGGAGACGTCTAAAACACCGTTTGACACAAAAAGAATGCGTTTTTAGTGGAAAAACACAATTTTTATATAAAAAACAATTGATCACACGTAAATCAAGAACCAAAGCTCTGATACCACTTGTTAGGATCGTGTACTGGACGATGTACTAACTGATAAGCCTGTATACCGAATCAAATAATGCAGAATCCTATTTGATTGGAGATCCAATCAGTGAGAACGCATGTAGAAACAATTGTAGATTGAATCTAAACATTAAGAACGATTGGTAATAGAACTAGTGCGATCTATGAACTTGGAATAGGTTCTTAGAGGTCTCTGGACGGCTAGGGTACGTATGTATTCGAAGTGTTACGTTTTTCCACGAATTAAGTGGTATTTATAGGTTAAGGTTTCTCATTTGGGCGACTGAACCATTCGCATGGTTCAATCGTGCGATTGAGCCATGCGGTTGATCCATTCGCACGACTGAGTGTTCAGTCATGCGACTGAGCCAATCTCATGTTACAATCATGCGACTGATCCAGTCTCCTGGTTCAGTTGTGCGACCGAGTCATTCGCATCAAGTTGTTCATGCGTATGGTCCATTAGCATGGGCCATTCGCATGAGAACTTCATATTTCTAAGTTTGAATATATTTATTTATCATTACATTACTAAGATTAATTCAAACAACCACAAACCTATATAGTCAGCTCAATAAGCATTAACATACTAATCAATGATATAATAAACATTATAATCACAACCACACATTGTATTTCATTAAGTATCCATTCAATTACATATGTGTAAGACAATAAAGACATATTACATTAAGTTTATAAACTAGGTACACATGTATCTACACAAAAAAGCTGAGTAGCCGCCCCGTGCCATCCTCAGCAACATTACCTGCCAACTGGAAACACATAAAAGTCAGTGTTGCTGAGTGAGTTCTTGTTTTATAATAAGACATACTTTTCTTTCGTTAAAACCGTTCTTTACATTCATGTGATCATACATCATACGTACATATAGATAATATCATATTATCTTCATCATTCATTCATACTTTCATTCTTTTATTCGTACGTTCATTAACTTTTGCATTCTTTCAACATTACATCTTTTCTTTCCTTCAACCATAAACTTTACCCTGCTATTCCTGGTACTGGACCTAGATCTATCATAGACCAGCTATAACAGCGCTCCGCACCTCTGGTCACAGCACCTAGGGTAGAGTTTAGGTGTACCACTGCTATGTGCAATACTCAGCTATTCCTGGTACTGGACCTAGGCCGATCATAGGCCAGCTATAACAGTGCTCCGCACCTCTGGTCATAGTACCTAGGCATGCAGCAATGGTGCTATACAAATGGTCAATCACACAGAAAGACCCCAATGTGCATCCTCCCAGGGTAGCGAACCCGCACACCGTTAGGCTAACACCTTTTAATGGTGTGTCCCGACATGCTATGCTTGCAAGACTTTCTTTACTTTCATCATTCATTAATGCATGCATTCTTACTTCATGTTTCTCTTTTCTTTATCTTTCACTTTACGTTACATAATACTTTCACTTCATTCATTAACGTTCATCGTAAAGTCACGGGAAAGATAAACATACATCATAACAAGGAACATAACATACACAGTCATCAACATCAATAGGGAAACATCATACATACATAACATACATCATGCATAAACATGCAACATCATCATCATGCCCAACATAACCTCTAAGGCCTCTATAGTCACCTTACATGCACTTACGGGAACTTCCACGTCAAAACTTACATTTGCACTTTCCCCCGAAAGTCAGTCTTTAAACTATGCTTTTCCTCGGGTACAACAACCTATTTGGGGTGTATGGGCACCCTTCAGTCGCATGGCCTCCAGGTGACTGAACATCATGCGAATGGACCAATGCGGATGAACACCCACGCGAATGAACACCCAATCGTGCGAATGGACCTCATACGGATGAACACCAATGCGGATGAACACCCATGCGAATGACCTCATACGGATGGACTCAACACGGATGAGTCCTATGCGAATGGAACTAATGCGAATGAAACTAATGCGGACGAGCACTTATGCGACTAGACCCTGAGTCGCATGACTCCCCATGCGACTGGCCCTCCAATCGTACGAATGAAGCCTCAATCGTGCGAATGAACATCAATCATGCGAATGAACCTCAATCGCACCTCATTCGGCCGTATGGCCTCCATTAGGTCGCATAGCCCTAACTGATGCAGAATGTAGTTCATCCCAAACCCAATCTGCCATTTTCGACCTCTAAGCTCATCCAAACCCATTGTAAGTCCAAATCAACCATCCTAAACCTTAGGAATACATACCATAACACCATTCAAGCACACACAAGCTCAAAAGCAAGGCTCAAACGAATCATACACATACACACACATACACAAACGGGTCAACACACACACACACACACACACACTTCAAAACCCAATTTTTAGATGTGTTCTAGCCCCAAAACCGACCAAAAACGTTTAAAAGAGGGGTCCTAGAACTCACACAAATGACCACCACGAGAAGAGCTTCGATTTGACTCGCTACATGTAACACCCGGATAATTAAAAAGACAACAAAGGAATAATAAAGGTAGCAAATACAAATTTAACCCAAGTTGAAGGGTTAAAAGGGTCAAAAGGACAAAAAGGTACAGAGAGCTGGTGTAAAAAGAGGGCATGGCCGCCCATTCTCCCATCACAACCTTTTCAGACGAATTTTAGAGAGAGAAAGAGGAGAACATTCGGATCTTTGAAGAAGAACAAGAAAAATGCTGGATTTCAAGGTGTTCGAACTCCCTTACAGTTGGGTTTGAAGAAGTCTTGCCCGAGAGTTGTCAAAGGTGAGTTCTAGACCCCCTATGTTACATGTTTTCAACTGATTTTGGGGCTGGAAATGTATGTATGTACTTTTTATAAAGTTGGGTTTTCACACCCGTACGTATATTTGAATGTATATGGGGG